>JACBKR010000662.1:0-64889 GCA_014218235.1 Colocasia esculenta
CATAGCCTGCAAAATAATTAACTTAGTTGGAATCTAAGTTACTAAATCTTAACTATTTTCTTAACTATTTTTCATTCATTATTAAGTATTTTCCACATATATTGACAAATTCTATAAAGACATTGCAATATTGTGAAGATGATGGTTTATTTATGTACAATCTCAACCTTGGTCTCTGATACCAATCTCTGTAATGACCATCTTTATACCGGTACGATTATACCAATCCACGTCAGTACAAAGGGCGCCGTCATAGTGGGACATTTATCCAACACTATACAATAGATTGAGATGTACATAAATATCAAAAGAGTACAACAGAAATAAATAAATATTCTCATTCCATCATCATCACATAATCCACAGTCTATATAGTAATAAAAGAAATAACAATGTTCACATTATTACATGTCCAAATGAAATACATTGTCCATCACATTTGATTACATACTATGAAAAAGAAAGTAAATGTGTAGTAATCTCCACGAGTAGAGCTACTCCTCACGCTCGGAGTCGCTCCTCACTATGTCTTTCTCCAGAATGGAGACACGTGTCTCACCTGATTGCCAAAGCAAGTATGAGTCTTCTAAAAAGACCCAACAAGCAACCTAAAGTACACCCTTACACATATCACATACACATGCTATTTTCCTTTAAAAATGAAAGCAACACATGGCACGTACTTTATGATCAATTACAAATATCCATAAAGAGCCTACTGTAGTACCCCAGAAAATTTATTAATTAAAAATTATAGATAAATTGAAATTTGTGTCAATTAATAAAATCAAACTAGTTAAAAGGATACGCATCATTATTGCATACGTAAAAACTCATATAAAACTTTTGTAAAAATAAAAGTTCTGCCTTAAGTATTATTCTTTAATGACCCATTAAGAAATTTGGGCATAGAAAAATCATTTGGACCAAGTTTTAGAATTTATATGACTTATTATTGTAATTAAGGAATAAGTCAGAAAACCCAGTACTATATGAGCCAAAGTGGATTAAATATTAAAATAAAATTATGGGTCAACTCCAAACGATATGTAGTGATAGTTCATCATAAGAATTTGGACCAATGGACCTCTCATAGCCCATGAATAAATTCAAGTAAGAAAAATACAATAAAAATCTAAAACTCTTTATTCCCTAATTAAAAGGGAAAATTCCCTAAGTTAAATCCCATTAAGTGATGGGTTTCATTAAATGGATCATACAAAATTTATTGGGCCAGAATGGGGATTTTTAAAGGATGAATAATAGAATAATACCAAAAATTCGTATATTTAATATTGCCTAAAAAGAAAATGGCTATTACATCATTAAAATAGTGAATATGGGTTGAAATTGCACTCCTAACCCTAACCTAATTAGTTGGCCACGAAATTGCAACCCATCCTAACCCAAATAGGGGGTGGAAAGCTTGGAAGGTCGAGAGAAATTAGGAAATCTCAGAATTAAAAGTGAATTAGAGTTATAATAGGAAATGGAAACCAAGGGAGCTTAAATACTCCCCAATCTCTCCATGGCTGGCCCTAATGCGTTGCTGAGGGTTGCTGGACGTGGAAAAGAGGCCAAGGAAAGGGAGAACTCATGGGGAGAAGGATTGGTCAAGCCCCAACCCTCGTTCTTCAAGTTCTAAGCCCTAGAAGATAAAACAACTCAAAGGTAGGCATTCTCACAAGCTAAACTCAATTAATTTTGTCTGTAGGATATTCCTAACATCAGGAGCAAAAGCCCTCTTATGCTCTATTTTTCATCGAGCCAATCTTTTGTTCTTTATTTTTGAAGTTTTGCAATCATCTCAACCCGAACCCTCATGTTAAATCTAGATCTCCATGTACTCTTGATCCCATGCCACGAAATTTTAACTGGAGATATTGATCGTTGTTAGGCATCGTTTTCCCCTGAAAGCACTAATTTTCATTGAGTATCCTGCTCGAATTAAATCTTTTACCTTCACTGTACACTGTTCTATGTTCATCGAGCATGTTCATGTTTAAAACATATAGAGACCTTGATGATTTACGAAATCCTATTTACTGTAAGTACCCTCGCATGTTTAGATTAGTTTGCAAGTGATTTTGTAATTTTTCATCAACTGTGCATCGAGTTCTTAATTTTTGAACAAACCTGTGTCAAAACATGGAAACTTGGACCGCAATCCAAGGCATGGTTTTTTTTCCACTCGGACTCAGGCGCAGGACCTGAGAATGCGACTGTAGCAACCCTGAAAAATTCAGTATTTTAAAAAAATTCAAAATAATAAATTTCTATAAAAATGAAATAATAGAAAACATACATACCATTATCGGATGTGCAAGAACACATCTAAAAATTCCATAAAAATTATAAATCACCCCAAGTATTATCCTAAATGTTCCACGAAGAAATTCGTGCAACAAAAAAGCCGATTGGCTAAGCGTACGTCACAACGTGACTAATTATCCAAATTTGAAAACTAAGCCAAAAAACCGTTAACACAGAAAAATAACACGCCCATAAATTTAACGAACATGTCGGAGAGACTTACAACATCATGAAATGATTACCCATTATCGGAATTGGACCAATGGACCTCTCATAGCCCATGAATAAAATCAAGTAAGAAAAATATAAAAAAATCGTAACTCTATTATTCCCTCATTAAAAAGGGAAATCCCAAAAGATAAAATTCAATAAATAATGGGCTTTGTTAAATGGACCATATAAAATTTATTGGGCCAAAATATGGATTTTTAAAAGAAGAATAATAGGAAAATATTCTAAATTCGTAACTAAATTATTACTTAAATAGAAAAGGGGTATTTAATGTATTAAATATGAAGTTTGAGTTAGAATTGGACTCCTAAACCTACCCTAATAGGTTGGCTACGAATTTAGCTCCCATCCTAACCCAAATAGGAACTGGAAAGCTTGGAAGGAGGTTAGGAAAGAGGAAATTGGGAATTAAATAGTAATTAGAGTTCTATTAGGAAATAGAAACCTAAGAGACATAAATACTCTCCAATCTTTCCATGGCCGGCCCTAACACGTTGTTGGGGCTTGCTTGACCTGGAGGAGAGGCCAAGGAGGAGGAGAATTCATGGGGAGAAGGCTTCATCAAGCTTCATCCCGAGTTCTTCAAGTTCTAGCCCTAGAAGAGGAAATCGACCAAAGGTAGGCATTCTCACAAGCTAAAATCCTAAGATTTCGTCTGTAGATTGTTCCATGCATCAGGAACAAAATCATCATGTTTCATAATTTTGATTAAGCCAATATTTTTATTTTGAATTTTGAAGCCCTGTAACTCTCTTCATCCTGAATCTTCATGTTTAATTCATATCTCCTTGAATACTCAATCCCTTGCTCTCAAATTTTTATTGGAGATATTGATGCATGTTAGGCATCTTTTGCCCCTAAAAGCCCTAATTTTTATCCATCCTACTTCGTGAATTAATTCGCTCATCTCAATTGCTCACTGTGTTATGTACTCCATGTTTGACTTGAATAAAGCATGTCGAAACTCTATCTATTTTCAAATTCCTATTTATTGCAGGTACTCACGTATGTCTAGATCAATATGCAACTTGTTTCATGATTTTTCATCGACTATGCAATTAGTTATGAATTTTTTAATCACCCATTGTCAAAACATGTTAAGTTGGCCCGCAACCCGAGGATCAGTCCTTTTCCCGCTCGAACTTAGGCTCAGAACCTGAGAACGCGACAACCCGATAGGTTAATCAAAAGTGCTATACTATTTCGATTGATGAGAATCAATCAAAGGGCAATTTACTCTTTACATGACCAACTACAATCTCTCTTTTTTCTATACATTCGCATGCTATTTCTTGACTATGACGTTACTTTCTATTGCATGACTTGACTTAATCATCGTGTTATACTGTTGGGTTTTCATTCTAATGTTTATAATAACATGTTTTTTGATGATGAACAATCTTAATTGAGGTTTCATACATGACAAATAACTGATGCAATATTTGGTCTTTCATGTATTCATAATATCTCACTATACATGTTTGATCATGTAGGTATGAAGGCATACAGTCAAGCTATCACAAAAGAAGAGAAACAGATCAAAATCACTGAAATCTGTCACCTGTCGACAGACTCCAAGGTGCCTGTCGACAGATGTGAATAGGCAGAAAACACAAGTTCAGGAAACAACCATCTGTCGACAGATGCCCAGTCGGCTGTCGACAGATGCACTCAGAAAACTGCCAACCGAAATCCCAGACTTCTGTGTTTGTGCAAAACTGTTGCTATCTGTCGACAGATGATCAAGGCCTATCGACAGACGTAGAGAATCTTTAGATACGGAAACTTTCCAAGTTACCAAAGATGGTGGTTCCAACTCCCACGTCTCTCCATAAGTAAACACCACTATATAGCAACTATTTGAAGCAAATCTCATACAGAAGCAGCCACCACCAAACCCAAAAGCAAGTCCAAGACCAAGAGGTATTATTGCTGCTCTGCTTCACCTGCTGCTCAGAGATAGAAAGATCCATTGATCCAGCAGTACTGAAGATAGAACGTCGTGGATTCAAGCTTCTCCGATCTGAAGCCATCAAGACGAAGTTTGAACTCCATCCAGACGTTCCAAGAAGAGTTCTCAATCAGGATTCATCCCTTCCACTCAGAACTCTTTCTACTTTCTTTCTTCTAATATGTGTGTGTGTGGGTGTGTCTCAAGCAGCCCTTGTGCTTGATTCACGTGTGTGTGTTGTTCTGATCGTGGGTGCACATCAGATAACACGTGTGTGTGAGTTGTAGTCACCGAACTAGCTCGTAAGTAGTTTGCTCTGCGTGTGTGTGTGGACTGTGGATGTAGGATACACAAGTTGTGTACTCCGAACCACGTAAATCTTCGTGTCTTGTGGTTTGAACGTTTCTACGTTAGATGGTTGATAGGCACGTTGTCTCTACACACGTTAGATAGATTGCTCTTTCATCTACACATCACCAACACACATCTAAGTCTTACTTTGATTATATTGCAAATTCAGAAAGTCTGTGTTGTGACTAAAAGGGTTGTATAAAATTTTAATAGATAGTAATCTATTCGACCCCCCTTCTAGATTACCATATACGGAATTCCACAACCTTTCAATTGGTATCAGAGCCGAGTTTCTCCGATTTACTGTTTTACTTGTTTGATCTTATGATCAGGAGATTGACGATCTAATGGACTAACAAGGGGTACATGGCCGAGGGACACTCAGTGACCAGGCCACCTTCTTTGATGGCACTGACTATCCATATTGGAAAAATCCTATGCAGGTGTTTCTAAGAGCACAAAATTACGAATTGTGGAAAATAGTCAGCAAAGGAGCATACTCCCTACCTCAGGATGAAGATACTTGGACCAAGGACCAGATCGCAAAGGGGACACTCAATTGGAGCGCCCTCAACATGATGCAGTGCGCGGTCCACCCCAAGGAATACTCAAGAGTCTCCATGTGCACCTCAGCAAAAGAGATGTGGGACAAACTTGAGTTGATCTACGAAGGTACATCTCAGGTAAGGGAATCCAAGGTAAGTATGTTGGTTTCAGAATATGAAATGTTTAAAAATAATGATGAAACCATCTCTGACATGTTTGCAAGATTCATGCTTATAATAAATGGTCTAAAGGGTCTTAAGAAAGAATACTAAATTGATATGGTGAGGAAGATACTTCGGTCTCTTCCATCCTCATGGAACACCAAAGCCACTATCATTGAGGATTCTAAAGATCTCTCTATAATGAAAGTGGATGAATTGATTGGTTCACTAATGACCTATGAACTCAATGTTAAAAGAAGGAAACTGAAGAGAACCCAAGAAAGTCTATTGCCTTAAAAGCATCCAAGAAAATTCTTCAGGTTCCAAAAAGGATGCTCAACAGGAAAGCAATGAGTCTGAAACCTCCAGTGATAGTGAGAATGATGAGATGGCCATGCTCACTAGACCGTTCAAAAAATTTCTGAAATTTAAAAGGAGAGGTTCAGGTAACTCTAAAACTTTCCAAAAGAAAGATTTCTCAAATAGATTTGATTCCGCTAACAAAAAATCTAATGTTGTTTGTTATGAGTGCAAGAAGCAAGGGCACATGAGAGGAGAGTGCCCCGAGCTCAAGAAAAGACTGAAGAAAGACAAATTCACCTTCAAGAAAGCCAAGGCAATGATGGCCACTTGGAGCGATGAAGAGAAGTGAAGATGAAAATAGTCAAGCTACCTCAGGAGATGATGAAGTTCAGTGTCTCATGGCACGAAGTGATGACTCCAACGAGGTAAACTCTTCCTTTGAAACTTATTCTGTTAATGAATGGGAAGAAGCTTACACTGTCTTATTTGAAAATTTTTGTGAATTTAAGTCTGAAAATAAAGCACTCAAGAGAAAAACAATTCCCTTGTTCATGAAACTAACAATAATGAACAGATTCAATCCTTGAATAAGGAAATTGAAATGATGAAAATTGATGAACAAACACACAGTGAGGAAATGGATAGCATGAAACTTAAACTCCAAGAAGTTCAAAGGAAAAAGATGATCTAATGAACTCCCTTGAGTCTCTTCAAAGTGAGCATGAAAAGCTAAAGGAAAAATTGGAAAGAGCTGAAAAAGAGATAAAAGGAAAATCTGAAGCCCTTACTACCATGGTAAAGGGAAAACAGAATCTAGATGCAATTTTAGGATCCAATGTTTTTGTTGCAAGGCATGGGATAGGGTATCAACCAGTAAAACAAAAAGAAATGGCAAAAATCTGGTAACCTCTTTCATTGATCCTAGCCCATGCTCAAGCAAACAAAACCCTTCAAAGAACAGGAAAAATCAAACCAAGGGTAAGAAACAGGAACCTAAAGTCACTAAGTTTGTTGCAAGTCAAAGTAAAGAATTTGCCACAGGCCCCAATCAGGGCTGTCGACAGGACAAACTTCAAGCTCCCAAAGCTAGACTAACAAGGCAACAAAAGGAAAAATGCCTATGCATGCTCCAAAGAACATCAAGCCCACTGTTGTCAATAACCATCATCATGCAATATCTGTAAAAAGATTAGGCACAATGAAAAACAATGCTGGAACAATCCAAATAAACAAAAATTCAAACAAGTTTGGATTCCGAAGCATTTACTGTTTGGCATGAATGATACATTGGCACCCAAAGTAATTTGGGTACCAAAACCTCTTGTCTAATCCACATGTGCAGGAATGCCTAGCAGCCCACAATCAAAACAAATGGTACTTGGATAGCGGCTGCTCGAGGCACATGACGGGCGACAAAGGAAAATTTTGTATGCTGTGGAAAAGATGAGGTCAAGTCATTTTCGGAGGCAACAATAAAGGCCAGATTATCGGCTCAGGTAAGGTTGGTAAGTATGCCTCTAACTCAATAGACAATGTATTGCTTGTTGATGGCCTTCATCATAATTTGCTTAGCATAAGTCAATTGTGTGATAAGGGTCATAAAATTGTCTTTGAATCTAATTCATGTCAAATTCTTGATAAGGAAACGAGAAGTCTGAAATTTTCTGGAAAAAGAATAAACAACATCTATATGGTTGATTTAGATGATCCAGAAAATGATAATTTGTGTCTTGTAGCAAACAAACAGGATGAGCTTACATTGTGGCATCGTAGGCTTGGTCATGCAAGTTATAATGTGTTGCACAAGATCATGAGGCTCAAACTGGTAAGTGGACTTCCTGAAATCCCGTTCAAGAAAATGAAAATTTCTGTGATGCATGTGCACAGGGAAAACAAACCCGAAATCCTTCAAATCAAAAGCACCGGTGAGTACTTCTAAATCTTATGAACTGTTGCACATGGACCTATTTGGACCTACGAGAACACTAGTCTCAATGGCAAACGATATGGTTTTGTCATTGTAGATGATTTTTCTAGGTTCACTTGGGTGAAATTTCTGGCTCACAAGAATGAAGCAATGAAAGTATTTGAAGAATTTTTCAATAAGATTGAGCATGGAAATGTCAACAAAATATGCTCCATCCGCACTGATCATGGGGGAGAGTTTGACAACAACTCCTTTTCTGATTTCTGCAGGAACCAAGGGATAGAACACTTGTTCTCCTCCCCAAGAACTCCAGAGCAAAATGGGGTTGTGGAGAGAAAGAACAGAACTTTGGTGGAGATGGCTCGCACCTTTCTGGTTGAAAGTCAACTTGCAAGGACGTTTTGGGCAGAAGCGGTGAACACATCCTGCTACATACTCAATAGAGCCATGGTAAGACCTGTCATAAAGAAATCCCATACGAACTCCTGAAAGGTAAGAAACCCAGCATTGGGTATTTCAGAGTTTTGGCTCAAAAGTATTCATACATAACAATGATAAAGTTGATTTGGATAAGTTTGAAGCCAAAAGTGATCAAGGTATTCTTCTTGGATATTCAGAACACTCTAGAGCTTATAGGGTGTTTAATTTTAAAACTCGCAAAGTGGAAGAAACTCCACATGTTGTTTTTGATGAATCTCAAACCAAGCCTAACATTTCTAATGATTACAGGTTTGAAGATGAAACTGAAGGAACAACACTTGGGGAACTACAAGAAAAACAAAAGAAGCTCTAAAGTTGTTTCTAAAACCAAAAGTGGATTTCTTCGCAGGTATGATGATGAGGATGATGGAATACTAATCAAAGATCAAGAAGATGTACCTGACCAAGATCCACAAGAGGAAGAACCTCAACTTGAATCTCCTCAAGCACTTCCTCCTCCAGAACAACCTCCTCAAATGCAAGATCCACCCGGGTCTTCAACAGTCACTAATGTGAGGTACTCTAAAGATCACCCCCTTGAGAATGTGATAGGAGATATAAATGATTCGGTTCAAACTAGATCTCAGGTTAATCAAATAGTTGAACAGGACCATTTAGCTTTTGTCTCTCAAGTGGAACCAAAAATGTTGAAGAAGCCTTAAAAGAAAATTCATGGATTGATGCTATGCATGAGGAGCTTGGGCAATTTCAGAGAAACAACGTCTGGAGTTTAGTTCCTAAAACCCCTGAAATGTCTGTCATAGGTACAAGATGGGTCTTTAGAAACAAACTAAATGAAGAGGGTAAAGTGGTGAGAAATAAGGCTAGACTGGTTGCAAAGGGATATAATCAGGAATTTGGTGTGGACTTTGAAGAATCCTTTGCACCTGTAGCTAGGCTAGAAGCAGTTAGAATATTGCTAGCATATGCATGCTCAAACAAGTTCAAGTTGTTTCAAATGGATGTTAAAACTGCCTTCTTGAATGGCTACATCAAAGAGGAAGTCTATGTCTCTCAACTACCTGGCTTTGAGGATCATATAAACCTAACCATGTCTTTAAATTGCACAAAGCTCTTTATGGTCTGAAACAGGCACCCCGAGCTTGGTACGACAGACTAAGCACGTTTCTGGTAAGCAAAAACTACTCAAGAGGTAAGGTAGACCAACTCTCTTCACAAAGAAAGTTCGCACTCATATCATTGTTGTTCAAGTTTATGTGGACGACATTATATTTGGCTCTACTAACCCTTCACTGTGTGAGGAATTTTCCAAACATATGCACAGTGAATTTGAGATGAGTCTAATGGGGGAGCTTCAATTCTTTCTTGGTTTGCAGGTTAAGCAATTGGAGGATGGCTTCTTCATAAACCAAGAAAAATATGTCAAAGAGCTACTGAAAAGGTTTCAGTTTGAACAAACTAAGCCTGCCTCAACACCCATGAGCACAAGTATAAAACTGGAAAATGATGAGAAAGGTAAACCGGTAGATGCCAAAATTCCGAGGTATGATTGGCTCACTCCTCTATCTTACTGCAAGTAGACCGGACATTCAATTCAGCGTTTGCCTTTGTGCTAGATACCAATCTAGTCCAAAGGAAAGCCATTTAATTGCAGTTAAGAGAATATTCAGATATCTCTCAGGTACGTATGACATGGGTCTTTGGTATCCAGCAGGTAGTAGCTTTGACTTGATTTCATATTCTAATGCTGACTATGCTGGCTGTAAAATTGACAGGAAAAGCACTAGTGGCTATTGCCAAATTCTTGGTGGTTGCATGGTTATGTGGGCATCCAAGAAGCAACACTCGGTTGCACTCTCCACTGCAGAGGCAAAATATGTTGCTGCAGGAAGTTGTGCGGCACAAGTGTTGTGGATAAAAAGTCAATTGTGTGACTATAACATCGACATTGGATGCACACCTATCCTATGTGACAACACTAGTGCAATCAATCTATCAAGAATCCCATTCAACACTCTAGGACAAAACACAGAAATTCGTCATCATTTCTTGAGAGATGAGGTAGCCAACAAAACCTTAGAGATTAGCTTCATACCCACTGAAAACAATTGGCTGACATCTTTACCAAACCTCTAGCTGAAGATAGATTCACCACACTGAGAAGAGAATTGGGCTTGTGCAAACTGCAATGAAACTCATCCATATACTAAGCATATGTCCCTTGTGTGCACCAACTATGAGGTATATCAAATGGTGATTTGTGGAAGAACAAGTCCTGCTTGTTTGGAAACTTTCATTATGCGTGAGAAAAGATTCTCCGCCACGTATCCATAGTTATGTTGCATGAAAGGGTCATGTACTTTCTATAAGGAATTAGTTTCTTTACATTTTTGCCCATTCTCTATTCTTTTGAAAGATTGAATATCTTCATGGTCTGTCTTCCTACATACTCTGGTGTGTTTATTTGATTGGTCCAGTTGTGCAAGTGTGTCTTGATTTTCTTAACTGTTTGTGTACACATGAGCACACACTATGGGGGAGCTAGTTCAGGTTAGATGGTTGTCATCGTGAAGGAAATCACTCATCCTTTGTGTACCTTCAATTTCCTCACATGCAATGGTCATTTCATTCTTCATTCTAACCTTAAACTGGCTTTGCACAGGCATCTGTCGACAGTCCTCATTCACTCTGTCGACAGCTCAGGCCCCACAGAACACAGATTCTGCACTCTGTGTGCATCTGTCGACAGAAGAAAATCCATCTGTCGACAGGTATGCACAGGTTCTGTTATCCCCGACTGCCAATCTTCTGTCTGTGTGCATCTGTCGACAGACGAAATTTCATCTGTCGACAGACCACCACAGTTTCTGACATCCCTGACCGGGCAACACTCTGTCTGTGTGTAGCTGTCGACAGGCTTTTTCTAGCTATCGACAGACACCCTCAATCAAGGAAATTCATGTTTATTTCATCACACACTTCTTGAGCAGGTTCATGTCTTTCAACTAAGGTGTCTATTGGGTGACTATGCATGTTTGACTCCATCATATTCACATGATATTAATGTTATTCCCTAAACCACCATGATTTTGCATACTACTCATGAATGAGTCTAGGTTATATCATTCTGAAACATTGAACTATCTTAGAGGATAACACCTAACTCTCTTGAATAATTTCCTTGTAGGCAAACACTATTCAAGTAACTTGAAAAGTCTTATGGTCATTGAACTTTATGTCTAATATTGACTGCTAATCATATACATTCTTTGATCTGGAATTTTAATCTAAAATGGAGAAAAACTACCTATTTCTGAAAACAACAAAATTAGACAAAATTCAATCTACAATTGGGTAAAAGGTAGAGCAATGATGTGTATTGCTGAGTAACCGGGAGATGGGCATCACAAATGTCTGCCCTCGCGTCAAAAAGCTATCTCATCAACTCTATACAACGGTATGATGGACACTTCCACTGAGTAACTGGGGGTACGGACACTTGTCATGTCTATCCTCACGTCAAAAGGTGTGAAGTTCTCTTAATTACCCCTTTTCCCATTGCATTCATTCTTGCAAACAACGAAGAACTGAAATAGAGTGAAGCCTCCACTGTGTCTCCAATCACAGGGTCATTGGTGTTTATGGTTATCAAGAAATTTAGACGTTCATTTCAATCATCATTTGATCATCATAAACTAGGGACAGTGTTGTTATACAATGTTCTTAATCAAACAAGGGTAATGGTGTCTTTTCTCAATGTCCGTAAGATGTTCTCTTAATGCCTCTACTTGAAACTCCTTGAGTATTATGTTTAAACCATTTAGGTCAATGGGATGGCTTTCATATCCGTGCATATGATAGGTTCCAATGTGTGTTCACCTATTTTACACCTTATATATACATCGTGTATACACTGCTCAGAAGTTCCTCTTCAAAATCCAAACAAACAACAGTCTGGCGCATTTTCTGAAGGCGCCTGTCGACAGCCCCCAGGGCGTCTGTCGACAGCCGGCGCCAGCCCGAATTTGGGAAGTCCAACGGGCACGCCGTTTGGGGCTGATTTGGTGGGACCCTTGCCTTTTAAACTTCCTTCCAATCTCTTCAAAAGGCAACCCCGGTTCTTTCTCCTCCTCCACCACCAAATCACCCTCCTTTCCTCCTCAAACCACCTCCCTCCCTTCTCTGACGAGAAACCCTACCCCTTCCTCTCTTGCTCTTTCTCTCCTATTCTACTATCTACATTCATCATCCCCTTCATACACCTTGCTCCTGTCGTCTTCATGGCTTCCAGGGCTAAGAATGATGTCTCGTCGTCGTCCCGCCTCCTCTCATGCTGGTGAAGACTCCCGGGCTCCTGATGAGCACCGGACGAAGCATCGGATAATCGTCTCCCCGAGCTCGTCATCCCACCCCGTCTGAAACTCACAAGGGTGAAGGGCACTTTCACAACGTTTGTCCCACCTCGGTATGTGGATTTCCCTTCTCTGGCCGACCTCTTCCCGAATCTCCAACCCCTGTTCGACATCCAGGGTTGGACAGTTCTTCTATATGCTCATACGCCTACTCTCCCACTGCCGTTACTGAGTTCTTCAACATCTCAGCCTCTCCGACAAGGGGGACTTCTACACCTCGTAAAGGGCACTACCTTCAAACTCACTGCCAATTGTTTAGCACTGCCTGCCCTTCAAATTCCTAACACTGGGGCTGAAATTCTAGCACATCACCCAGATGCTTCTATCTACTATCCTTTAATCACCCTCCAACCCTATGATGGAACAAAGAAGATTGCTAAACTCAATGCCAATTCATTCCCTCCTCTGAACCGCATGATCCATCATATTTTCACCACCCTCATTGCACCTAAGACGGTAGTCGTGAACTAGTCACTGATGTTCACAAATCACTGTTCACCTTTTTCCTAAACTGTGAACCATAAACTTATCTGCCTTGATGCTTGGCCTCATCAGGCAATGCTACTATAATCCCAGGAGATCCATGCCATTTGCTTGCCCACTCACTTCTCTCATGCAGTTCATTGGCATCCCTATTCCAGACAGTGAGTGTGTCTCGCTTAACTCCCGCAATAGCTTCGATCTCACTGCTGCACATCGCATGGGGTATAAGATGGTTGATGGAGTGGTCACCAGGGAACTAAAAGGTAAGGCACCAGCTGCTGCCATGGATGAAGACACTGAAGAAGATGAAGCTCCTGGTGATGAAGACGATGCTGATGAAGACTCCCAGTCTGCACCTCTTGATGTGCCGAGAGATTTGCTAGTGATGCTGCTGTTGAGCCCTCACTACGTGATCTGATTGCTCAGCTACAGCTTCAGATGTCTACTGGATTTGACAGGCTCAATGCACGTATGGACACAATGGATACTAGCATTGCAGCACTTGACACTCGCCTGGATAACATCACTACTGAGCTTCATGACAACCGTCGGGCTCCTGCACCGCCTGCCGATGATGCTGCTTAGTTAGTTTATGTGTCTAGGAGTGGGTCAAGTCCTGTTATCTTATCTCCATCTGACTCTTGTCTTGTCTTGTGTCATGTTGCTTTTATTTATGATCATGTAATTTCTTTCCTTTCATGTCTCCTCAGTCAACACTTTTTGTACTGTGTATGCTTCATATCATATTAATGATTCACAGTTCTCTGCTGTCTACATGTGTGACTGTTGTGCATACTTTTCGATGTTGTCAAAAGGGGGAGAACCTCAATTGTGCACTAATTGAATATTTTTGTCATCATCAAAAAGGGGGAGAATGTTGGGTTTTCATTCTAATGTTATAACACATGTTTTTTGATGATGAACAATCTTAATTGAGGTTTGATACTTGACAAATAACTTGATGCAATATTTGGTCTTTATGTATTCATAATATCTCACTATACATGTTTGATCATGTAGGTATGAATGCATGTAGCCAAGCTATCACAAACACAGAGAAACAGATCAAGAAAGCACTGAAATCTGTCACCTGTCGACAGACTCCAAGGTGCCTGTCGACAGATGTGAACAGGCAGAAAACACCAAGTTCAGGAAACAACCATCTGTAGACAGATGCCCAGTCGGCTGTCGACAGATGCACTCAGAAAACTGCCAACCGAAATCCCAGACTTCTATGTTTGTGCAAAACTGTTGCTATCTGTCGACAGATGATCAAGGCCTGTCGACAGACGTAGAGAATCTTTAGATACGGAAACTTTCCAAGTTACCAAAGATGGTGGTTCCAACTCCCACGTCTCTCCATAAGTAAACACCACTATATAAGCAACTATTTGAAGCAAATCTCGTACAGAAGCAGCCACCACCAAAACCCTAAAGCAAGTCTAGACCAAGAGGTATTGTTGCTGCTCTGCTTCAACCTGCTGCTCAGAGATAGAAAGATCCACTGATCCAGCAATACTGAAGATAGAACGTCGTGGATTCAAGCTTCTCCATCGATCTGAAGCCATCAAGACGAAGTTTGAACTCCATCCAGACGTTCCCAAGAAGAGTTCTCAATCAGGATTCATCCCTTCCACTCAGAACTCTTTCTACTTTCTTTCTTCTATCATATGTGTGTGTGTGGGTGTGTCTCAAGCAGCCTTTGTGCTTGATTCACGTTGTGTGTTTTTTGATCGTGGGTGCACATCAGATAACACGTGTGTGTGAGTTATAGTCACCGAACTAGCTCGTAAGCAGTTTGCTCTGCATGTGTGTGTGGACTGTGGACGTAGGATACACAAGTTGTGTACTCCGAACCACGTAAATCTTCGTGTCTTGTGGTTTGAACGTTTCTACGTTAGATGGTTGATAGGCACGTTGTCTCTACACACGTTAGATAGATTGCTCTTTCATCTATACATCACCAACACACATCTAAGTCTTACTTTGATTCTATTGCAAATTCAGAAAGTCTGTGTTGTGACTAAAAGGGTTGTATAAAATTTTAATAGACAGCAATCTATTCAACCCCCCTTCTAGATTACCATATAGGGAATTCCGCAACCTTTCATATACTTGATTCATCTGCTATTTAAACCATGTTACTTTGCTATTACTTTCTCGACTTTACATGACTCTCTCTATCATTAGTTACTCTGCCATTTAATGTGTTAATTACTTAAACCTGCTTGACTATTGAGATTTAGTCCTACTGGGCGTTATGCTCACCCTTCGTTATTTGTTATTATGTCTCAGGTAAGGCAGACAATGGCGTCACACATATCAATGGGACGGGACCAGAGTGATGAGCGTCCGGAGTCAGTTGATGATTTGCCCTAGTACTATAGAGTCTAATAGTTATTGCTTTAGATTTCTTTTCAATGAAATGATTCATTGAGCCTATGTATTGGCTCCGAATTAGTGGTTGTAATGAAATGAAGAGTTTAGTCCAATTATTGTCATTTAATACTCTGATTTATTCAACTGATGTGCATTTTTCTCTACTACTATGTACTGGTTCATGTTTTCCTCCGATTTATTCCACTGCTAAATGGATGGGCGTGACAGTTGGTATCAGAGCCTAGGATGTCCTTATTAGGATATTTTAAGTCTAGGGATGTTCTAGGTGAACTGCCATGATCGTGTCTAAGTCAACCGCCATGCCTATGTGAGAGATTGGGTAAAGCTTGGGGTTATGCTAGGAGCTTAACTATATGTATAAGCACCCTAAGTTTAAGAAGACATTAATAAGTTTTCTTGCTCGCAGGAACTAGAGGAGATGGCTGGTGAGCCTGCACAAATGCACGAATTACAACAGACCATACAAGGGTTAACTCAAGCCCTTAACAACGTGATTCAAGCGGGAGCAAGAAATGGGGCAGGAGACTTATATGGGAACTTTCAACAATAAATCCCTCTAGGTTTAATGGAACTCCAGATCCCGATGAAGCTGAAAATTGGGTGAAGGCGATGGAACGAATCTTTAGAGTTATGCAATGCTCAGAGCAGGAGAATTCTTCTGGCAACCTTCTAATTGGACCGCGATCGATGCTAGAGCTTGGTTGGAAGCTGCCAGTCGACAACTACCCAACATCAACATAGAGTGGGATAAATTTTAGAACTCTTCAACGCCAATACTTTTCGAGAGGATTCATGAGAAAAAGGCAAATGAATTCGCCAAATGATGTCGGTAGCAGAATATGAAATGCAATTGAAAGACAAGCACAGTATGCACCACATTTGGTGAGTACGGAGAAGATGAAGGCCAAGAGATTTTTAGAAGGGTTGAGACTTGTGTTCCGGGAAAAGTTGGCTCCACTAGACATTGAAGTATATTCAGTCATGGTATTGAGAGATCAATTAGTAGAGGATACCATGGAACTTCTTGAAAAGATTCGTAAGAAGAATGTGTTTAAAAAGGGAACGTGCTACTCATTCCAATGATAATGAAGGAAGAAATACAGTAGATAGCAAGAGAATGAAAGGGGAAGTGAAGCGGAAGGAATTCTGTAAATTTTGTAAGAAACCAGGGCATCAGATGGATAACTGTTGGAAGAAATTGGGCAGATATTTGCGATGTGGAAGTCAACAACATCAAGTCATCAACTGTCCAATAAAGAAGAACCAAACTCCACGCCAAGGACGATTACAAGCTCTCGTGAATATGAATCATGCCATAAGGTGGACAAGTACCATCATTACACCCTTAGTCAATTTTATATTATTATCACGATAGCGAAGCCCTAAGTGGGGGAGCTGATAGATTGAAATATTAGAATAAATTGGTAGTTGTATCATATCATATGAATTTGGAGACCAAATTCTTTTTAAGTGGGGGAGGATGTAGCAACCCGGAAAAATTTAGTATTTTAAAAAATTCAAAATAATAAATTTCTATAAAAATGAAATAATAGAAAATATACATACCATTATCGTATGTGCAAGAACACATTTAAAATTCCGTAAAAATTATAAATCACCCCAAGTATTATCCCTAAATGTTCTACGAGAAATTCGTGCAACGAAAAAGCCGATTGGTCAAGCGTACTTCACAACGTGACTAATTATCTAAATTTGGAAACTAAGCCGAAAACTATTACACGGAAAAAACATGCCCATAAATTTAACGAACATGTCGGAGAGACTTCCAACATCATAAAATGATTACCCATTATCGGAATTAACCAATGGACCTCTCATAGCCCATGAATAAAGTCAAGTAAGAAAAATATAATAAAATTCGTAACTCTATTATTCCCTAAGTAAAAAGGGAAATCCCAAAAGATAAAATCCAATAAATAATGGGCTTTGTTAAATGGACCATATAAAATTTATTGGGCTAAAATAGGGATTTTTAAAAGAAGAATAATAAGAAATCCCTAAATTCGTAACTAAATTATTACTTAAATAGAAAAGGGATATTTAATGCATTAAATAGGAAGTTTGAGTTAGAATTGGACTCCTAAACCTACCCTAATAGGTTGGCCACAAATTTAGCTCCCATCCTAATCCAAATAGGAAGTGGAAAGCTTGGAAGGAGGTTAGGAAAGAGGAAATTCGGAATTAATAGTAATTAAAGTTGTATTAGGAATAGAAACCCAAGAGACATAAATACTCTCCAATCTTTCCATGGCTGGCCCTAACACGTTGCTGGGGCTTGCTGGACCTGGAGGAGAGGCCAAGGAGGAGGAGAATTCGTGGGGAGAATGCTTCATCAAGCTTCATCTCGGTTCTTCAAGTTCTAGCCCTAGAAGAGGAAATCGACCAAAGGTAGGCATTCTCACAAGCTAAAATCCTAAGATTTCGTCTGTAGATTGTTCCATGTATCAGGAACAAAAATCAACATGTTTCATAATTTTGATTAAGCCAATATTTTTATTTTGAATTTTGAAGCCCTGTAACTCTCTTGATCCCGAACCTTCATGTTTAATTCATATCTCCTTGCTACTCGATCCCATGCTCTCAAATTTTTATTGGAGATACTGATGCATGTTTGGCATCTTTTGCCCCAAAAAGCCCTAATTTTTATCCATCCTACTTCGTGAATTAATTAGCTCATCTCAACTGCTCATTGTGTCATGTACTCCATGTTGACTTGAATAAAGCATGTCGAAACTCTATCTATTTTCAAATTCTTATTTACTGTAGGTACTCACGTATGTATAGATCAATATGCAACTTATTTCATGATTTTTCATCAACTATATAATTAGTTATAAATTTTTGAATCACCCAGTGTTAAAATATGTTAAGTGACCCGCAACCCGAGGCTCGGTCCTTTTCCCGCTCGAACTCAGGCTCAGAACCTGAGAACGCGACGGCTAGATAGGCCACGTTCTCAGGGCCATCGCGACACTAGTCCCTGTCGCGATCTTCCTGCTTGTTCAGACAAGCCCGTCGCGATCCTCAGAAGTCCCCGTCGCGTTCACACTTGATCCTGTCGCGACCCTTACAGAGACCTGTCGCGTTCTGAAGTTTTTCATGAAAACCCCCTTTTTGCAAGACCTATTGTTATACAGTCACCCCATGCCTTATAATTGTCATGTACACAGAAAAATGAAGTTGTAATTATTGAATATATTTTAATTAATTAAAGTTAATCACATGATCTATCTTGCCCATGATTTTCTCTTACACTTGCACTCACTTTGAACCATCCTATATGGCTTAACTTAGCATGAAAACTGTCACATGTACATCTAGCAATTTATTTCAATTATATATATTAATTGCCCTATTTTAAATGAACTTGTCTATGTTTACTCGCGATGTTTTGGGAACACCGATACCGACGCTCCACTATTCTAGAAATCCTCTAGAACGTCGAGCACTTGTTTCTATATACACATTCTCTCTTGACTTGGACGAACTCTCCATCGGATATTCCCTCTGCTAGACTAGTGAGTCTTTGTTCAAGGCCTCCATAAGTCTCCTCTGTCCATGGGTTCCCACATGGTCGACGAGTTGGTTGTACCCTAGCACCTATGATACACTCTAGGGATCAGTAAGATCCGTACGACCTTAGATTGTTCTCTCTCTTATCTTGAATCACGCCAGACCTCGGACCTGTGCGTAACATGACCAGCGGAAGGTAGTGAATTCCACCTTACGGCCAACCCGTACGCGCATGTTGTGCAACTATTACTATCGCTCGTTACTCAACATTTCATGTGCAATGACCATAAGATCTCATCTATATTCTACTCGCTCATCTATTCACGTTCACTCTACTATCTCGTCTCTCTCATCCAGTACTCTCTTGGTACCCTTTGAGCTATGTGGCTTCTAGTGTTTTGTACTGTTCATTACTGACTAGCGTTAAAAAGGGTCTTGTGACTCTACTGACTTGAATGCATACTGTTCAGGGCACAGAGAGTGTCCGAGGGGCTCTAATCTGGTCCTGGGGGCAGAAGGCCACCCGAAAATACCTACAGGGCTATAGACGGTGTTCTGCAGTGCACAAGTTATGACTGACTATTCTGAATTAGCTAGACATCTGACTGTTACACTGTTACTGTTAGTCTGTTAATTCAGACGTACTGCACTGTTACTGTACTATCGCTGACTATTACTGAACTGTTATTGAGCGACTACTGTCATACTCTCTACTTGCTCTACTTGATACTCGCTCTCTTGAGTTATTGCGTGCTATCGCGACTTGATCGCATTAAAGTGCTATACTCTCTCGGCTATCTACGGATAACCAAAGTGCCATTACTATTTCGATTGACGAAAGTTAATCAAAAGTGTGATACTATTTCAATTGATGAGAATCAATCAAAGTGCAATTTACTCTTTACATGACCAACTACTATCTCTCTTCTTGCTATACATGTCGCATGCTATTTCTTGACTATGACGTTACTTGCTATTGCGTGACTTGACTTTAATCATCGTGTTATACTTGATTCATCTGCTATTTGAACCATGTTACTTGTGCTATTACGTTATCCGACTTTACATTACTCACTCTATCATTAGTTACTCTGCCATTTAATGCGTTAATGACTTAAAGCCTGCTTGACTATTGAGATTTAAGTCCTATTGGGCATTATCGCTCACCCTTCGTTATTTGTTATTGTGTCTCAGGTAAGTCAGACAATGATGTCACACATATCAATGGGACGGGACCAGAGTGATGAGCATCCTGGAGTCAGTTGATGAAGTTGCCCTAGTACTATAGAGTCTAATAGTTATTGCTTTAGATTTCTTTTCAATGAAATGATGTCAATGAGCCCTATATATTGTCTCCGAATTAGTGGTTGTAATGGTCTTAGTGGAATTTCAATGAAATGAAGAGTTTAGTCCAATTATTGTTCATTTGATACTATGATTTATTCAACTGATTGTGCATTTTTCTCTACTATGTACTTGGTTCACGTATCCTTCGATTTATTCCGTTGCTAAATTGGAGGGTCGTGACAGCGACGACCCAATAGGCCACGTTATCAGGGATGATCGCGACCAGCAACCTGTCGCATTCTGAATGCGACAGGCACTGGCATCGCATTCTGGTTCCATGTCCTGACCGACCCGTCGTGACCCTTCATTGACCCTGTCGCGTTCTGTAAGTACCCTGTCTCGACCTTTACAGGGGTACGTCGCATTCTGGTTTTTTTACAGGAAAACACCATATTTTTGCTAATCTTGACTTTCTACAGTAACCTCATACCTTGTTGACTGTCTTAAACGCAGTAAACGAAACTGTTAAACTTGGCTACGTAATTGTTAATTAAAAGTCATTCACATGATCTTTTCATATCCATGATTCTCTTTATCACATGCACATACTTGTAACCATCCATTAAGACTTGACTTGGCATGAAAATATCTCATAATATATCTGGTAATTTACTTCAATAATGTATTTAAATTGCCCTATTTTTAAATAGACTTGTCTTCGTTTCTCGCGTTGTTTTGGGAATACCGTTACCGATGCTCTACTGTTCTGGAATTCCTCTGAACGTCGAGCACTTGTTCTATATATATACACTTTTTCTTAACTTGGACAAACTCATCGTCGGATATTTCTTCTGCCGGACTAGTGAATCCTTGTTCAAGGCCTCCGTAAGACTCCTCTGTCCATGGATTCCAACATGGTCGACGAGTTGGTTGTACCCTAACACCTATGATACCCTTTAGGGATCAGTAAGATCCAAACGTCCTTAGTTTGCTCTCTCTCTTATCATTGAATCACGCTGGACCTCTGGACCTATGCATAACATGGCCAGTGGAAGGGTAGTGAATTCCACTCGACTTCCAACACCAAATGCGCGTGTTGTGCAACTGTTACTATCGCCAGTTTAATCGTCGTTTCAAGTGCAATGACCTGTAATGCTCATCTATACACTACTCGCTCATCTATTCATGTTCTCTATATACTCGTCTAATCATCTAGTACCCTCATCTATTCTTGGTACTCTATTTGGCTATCTATTGATTGTCTAAGATATAAAAATAACCAATGGCTGGCAATATAGGGCCCGATCTGGTCCAAGGGAGAGCGCCGAAAAGTGCCATTTGCCCATGGGAATTAAAATGATTAGGATGTCGACATTAAATCCAAGTGCCATACTATTAAGATTAATCTATGACAATCAAAACAAAATGCTATATTCTCTCGTTATCTTTCAATAACATAGTGCTATATTCTCTCGTTGTCTATTGACAAATAAGTGCTATACTCTCTCTCGGCTATCTACGGATAACCAAAGTGCAATGCTATCTCGATTGACGAAAGTTAATCAAAGTGCTATACTATTTCGATTGATGAAAATCAATCAAAGTGTAATTTACTCTATATATGGCCAACTACTCTCTCACTCTCCTTGCTATACATGTTACTTGCTATTGCTTGACAATGACGTTACTTGCTATCGTGAGTTTCGCTTTCTATCGTGACTTGATCATATTCATTGTGCTATATTTGATTCACGTGCTATTTTAACCAGGTTACTTATGCTATTAATTTCTCGACTTTACATGATTCGCTCTATCATTAATTACACTACCCTTTAAAGTATTAATTATTTAAAGCGTGCTTGACTCATGAGATTTAAGTCCTACTGAGCATTATCGCTCACCCTTCATTATTTATTATTGTGTCTCAGGTAAGTAGGACGATGACAGTACAAACACTAATGGGACAACACCAGAGTGATGAGCGGCCTGGAGTCAATTGTTGAAGTTTTCCTAGTACCATGGAGTCTAGTAGCTACTGCTTAGATTTCTTTTCCAATGTAATGTTGTCATTGAGCCATATGCGTTGGCTCTAAATTAGTGGTTGTAATAGTATTAGTGAAATTTCAATGAAATGAAGAGTTTATTCCAATTATTGTTGTCACGTCCTGAGAATTACACAGCAGATATTATTAATGCGGAAATATTCAGAAATGATTCGAGACGATAACCCGAGACGTGAACAGTCGGCAAATAAGCCTCTAGCTAGCACACACTAAATGTATAACACATACATCATTGTAATAGGGCCCAAATGTTGAACTCAATATAAATTGTATTCAAATCTCAACTTATTGTATGGAAACTATTACAGGACTAAGACTCAAATAAAGGGACATTACACTTTTATTCCTCACTTCCTACTACATGAATCTAACACTCAAGGCAAATTACTATAACTAGACTCATAGTTGGAACGCTCTTCACTCGGATGCATTCCCATCCTCGACTTGCTCTTCCTCTTGAACTTCATAGTCACCTAGATTGGGTAAAAGTAGGGGATGAGCAAACTAGCCCAGTAGGATTTATATCTCAATGTGCGGGCAATGATATAAGTGATTAACATTTTAGAACTAGGTAAGCACGATGAATGTCATGATATGCATGTGCGAATAAAACTCATTAAAACATGATACATAAAACAAGCTAGATAGAGTGATCGTGATAGAACAAGATCTAGAAGGATATAACAAGATAGAACTAGCCATAGATCACTTTGTACAAGCACGCAAGATTTCACTTGATGTCAAGAACGCAAGATATCACTAATTGGATTAAATGCAGGATGGCCATATCACGCAAGCAAGCAAGCACGCAGAGCACGATCATGTAACACTAATCAGGCACGTAGACACTAATGTACACCAAGAAAAGATCCATCAAGAATGTACACCAGGACACATGTATGTGGTTATTGTATCTATCATTCAACAAGCAGGAAGACTCCCAGCGCAGATGCAATGCCAGTAATCATTATACCCCATGGTTAACAGTATATTTATGACTCTCCGTCATTGGGGCTAGACTGGAGCCCTTGGACACTCGCCGTGCCCAGTCAACATCTCATGTAAAATTTTAAATGTAGATACCCACAGTCATTAATAATGGCCAATGAGAGTTTCAATAAGTAAGCATGTGTAATGTCATGTTCATGATGATGATGGGAACAAGTAATAAGTAATTGAACATGATTTCATGATAACAATGGTCAAGAGATAAAATTTGGCAGCATAACGATACGATTTTACTTTAGTTCAATCTTTACATTAATGGCTTTAATCTAGATTGTAAATCACACTCACGAGAACAAGATGAGAGAGGAAGTGCACGCTATCTTCAAGGAACTTCAATGGTACAACCAACTCGTCGGCCATGTGGGAATCCATGGTCAGAGGAGATTTACGGAGGCCTTGGAGAAAATGTCACTTGTCTACTGATTCGGAATGACCGGTAGAGAGCTTCCAAATTCCCAAGAAAGGGCTGCCTAGAAGTGCAAGTGTGTAGTGATGTACGCGTGTCTCAATTCTCAAACCATCGGTTTCAAACTCGCGGGAAGCACTTAACATGATGGCACGAATTGAAAAATGCATTTAACTACACATGGGTTTGCAAGATTTTAAGAACAATAATTATCATTTAAAACATGGTAGAATAATGGAAAGATTAAATCACGAGTTGCATGAATGGATCATATCATTTAAGGAGCAATTAGAATAACATTCATGTAATTAAAACTTTTAAATGGGTTAATCATTTTTAGACCATTAAATAAACCATCATGCAATGATCAGACCTAAGACATGTGAATTACACGCTAAATATCATATTTAAACATACCTCAGGTATAGCAGTAAGTTTTGTAAAAGAAATAGGTGGGGTTTCATGAAAAATCCTGAGGTCGCTACGGACCCTTGTAAGGATCGCTACGGGGTCAGATCAGAATGCGACAGTGCCTTGTAAGGATCGCGACAGGCTTGTCTGATCAGGCAGGCAGTTCGCGACGGGTTCATATGAAGAAGGCGACAAGGGTATGTGCAGAATGCGACAAGGCAGTCAGAACAAGCAGAGAGATAGCGACGGGGTGCTCGTCGCATTTAGAATGCGACGGGTTTGCTGTCGCGACAAGACCTCAGAACGCAGCCTATCGGGCCGTCACGTTCACAGGGTCTACGCCTGAATCCGACAGAGAAAGGACAATGCTCTGGATTGCGGACCAGACTTTCCCTATTTTGACACAGGGTTGTTCTAAATTCAGAACAAATTGTACAGTGCATGAAAAATCACGAAACTAGTTTTAAACCAACCTAGAAATGCAAGGGTACTTCGAGTAAATCGGAATTAGGAAACAAGGATGGTTTCGATAGGCTTTAATCAAGTCAACACAAATGTAAAACCAAGTGCAACCTGAAAATGTAGTATCATGCAGTGACCCTCTTACCATGCTTATAACTCTCTAACTATTGACATTAAGACAAATGTTCAACACAGACATGACGAATAGAAGAAAAACTTTCATGTTTTGGGTTTGCTCTAATTCGGTCTCAAAACGCATGCAACATATAAAGAACGGAAAAACCCTGACAGTGCGCGACTTGGGGAAAACACTTATAACTCAAAATCTATATATTGGAATTCAATGAAACTAGTGGGAAATGAAATTTAACTTGATGCTCTAAACATTGGTATAGGATATATTAAGTTTTGGCCCGAAAACCTACCTTCTAGGTTGAAGAAGTCCCATTTTTCCAAAACACCCGTTTCAGACCACTTGGAGGAAAACGCTTAATACTCCGTGTATACTACATGGAATTTGGGCATTCCACTCGGGTTAGAACGTAGACTCGACCCTATTTCCAGTGGTATAGGCCTTGCAAGATTTGGTTATGGTTGGACTCACTTTGGTCGACTTCAAGTGGACAGTTTGTGCAGGTCGCAGAAGACGAACGGGGGAAGAAGATGTCCTTCTTGTGGTCGATTCACAGCTCCCCAGCCACCAAGAGCTCCTCCACACAACCCCAGCAAGTTGTAAACTCGTCCCTAGGGTTTGGGTGAAGAGTATTTAAGCAACCAAGGTATTTAGGAGTCCTATTGTAACTAGGAAAGAAGGGTTGCGGGATTGGCTTGTGTCTTTCCATAATTTGAAGATCTCTCCCTCCATTAGAGAGTCTTGGCCATCAAGCAACCTCCATGGGTGGGTAGGCATGAATTTGGGTTACCCAAATGTGCATGATTGCATCCCAATTCAACTCTAATTGCCTCTTTCAAATTTCAGCTTATTTAAGCTACAAATTTCCATGCACTTTCTTGCTACATTTGATTTTTGGGTCATATGTGGTCCATTGGCCCAATTATGATAATGGGCCATCAATATATAATGTTGGAAGTCTCCCCAATATTTTTATTTAATTTATAGTTGCATCGTATTTTCGTGTTAACCGCTTTCCGACTTGTTCCTAATTTGGATAATTGGTCACAATAACTCTTAAACCTAGCCCAAATGATTTTTTATTGACCCAAATTTCTTGATGGGTCATTAGAGGATATTATTTGAAGTCCGTATATGATTTTTATTTAATTTTCTGACTCATCCAAATACGCGTGATAATGATTTTTCGACTTATTCATGAATTACGATAATAAGTCGCGAAACACTTTAAACTTGGCTAATCTGATTTTTCTTGGCACAAATTTCTTTGTGGGACATTTTGGAATAATGTGTGGGGTTGATTTATAATTTTTACAGATTTTTCCTATGTGGTTTAGCACATACGATAATGATTCGTATGTTTTAAATACTTTGATATTATGGAAATTATTTATTTCCATTTATTTGTTTTTTTATATAGTTAAAATTTCCAGGGTGCTACACCCTCCCCCACTTAAGATAATTTGGTCCCTAAATTCATGTATAGAAAGTTATTGTACCAGTGAGGTGTACTTACTTGTGAATAGCTCCGGGTATCTTTTGCGCATTGCTTCCTCGGTTTCCCACGTGTCGTCTTCATCCATGCGTTGATTCCATCTAACCCTTACCAGTGGGATGATCTTGTTCCTTAATTGGCGCAGTTCCTAGTCCACGATCTTAATTGGCTTCTCTTGATATGTTCCGTCTTTATTGAATTCCAAGAGCTCATATTCTATGACATGCCACGGATCCCGTACGTACTTTTTCAACATGGATATGTGGAACACATTGTGTATTCCATCCATTTGTGGTGGTAAAGCGAGACGATATGCCACCTTACCGATTCATTCGAGGATTTCGAAAGGCCCGACAAACCTTGGTGACAACTTGCCTTTAATGCCAAAACGCCTGATCCCACGTCCTGGAGACACTTTTAAGAATACATGTTCCCCAACCTGAAACTCAAGGTCTCTTCTTCTATTATCTGCATATGCCTTTTGTCTTTGCTGCGTCAGTGCCATTCTTTCTTTAATAAGCTTTACCTTCTCTGTGGTTTCTGTAACGTCGCGTATTTTTCGGAACTTTGTGGATCCTCTGTTTAGCGTGTGGGATGGTCAAGTTGTGACCAGAGCGACTTGTGTTGTGTGTTTCTTCTTGTTGGATCCTTACCAGGGTTGGTTATGGATCTATGTTGGTGTTCAGTGTGCTGGACATCAACAGTGGGTTGGCGTCCAGGTGTGTGACGTCGACTGTGTGTTGGCGGCAATGGTGTTGCCGTTAACATGGTTTTAGCGTCCATCGATGTGGACGTCTAGCGTGATGAACTTGGCGGCCAAAGATGTGGATGCCTAGATGGGGCGGTTTGGTTAGCGACGCAGAGGTTGACGTTAACCTGACGCACCTGTGTTTTTAGGGCTGATCCGATCCCTGTTCTTTCCCCACTCTCTCCTCTCCACTTCGCCTACCTTCACCCTTGAGCTTCTTCATGAGTTCCGATGGTTGGCGGGAGCACGTGGGAAGGCTGTGGTGCGCGTGGTAGCAGAAAATCAGGCGGGGAATGTCAAATTGGAGTGCAGTGTTCGTGGGGCGTTCCTCGGGTTTCAGCGTGATTCAAGGTTCTTCGGAAGTTCAATCGCGTTTCTGAGGTAGGGACTGGACCCGTTGATTTTCCCTGGTTGATTTGTTATGCTTTCTTTGCATAAATCGGATGTTAATTGAGTTGTTGGGAAAATGGTCCTTCATGCTGGAAATCGGGTGGTTTGATTGATCCAAGTGTTGGATCTTGTTTCTCTGATTTAATTATAGTATGTAGATGTATGGGGAAATGTCTCCCCTTGTGTTCTTACCGGTTGTGGGGCTAAGTTGCCTGTATGACTGGCTTTGGGCCGGTCTGTGTGTTTTGTATACTTGGGAGCTGAAGATCTTGGCATCAATATCGATTAACGTCGAGTTCTTTATTTGGATATTAACGGCCAGATGGCTAGCCGTTAATATCGAGTTTATTTAGTGTTGACGGCAGGGGATAATGCCGTTTATATAAGGTGGACGGCAATCGATGTTGCCGCCAACTTGTGCATGTATCAATGTAGCGTATTTTACGTAGTTTTTTTGGTTATGAATATCATGTGGTTGCTTGTGCATGGCATTGACAGGTGAGAGCCATTGCACGTGTTACGCTCATGGGGCGCATAGCTCTTGATGTAGGGCATCTCTTATGTGGTTAATACGTGATGTACGTAATCGGTTTGGTGTTTACGTAGTATGTGTGGTGTGTTGGCACCCGTGGCACTCTTGGAGTGCGTTGTCCATGTGTTGGACGTGTGGTTTATGTGAACGTCGTATGGTACACCAACCAGGGTGTGTCGTACACGTGAGGTCTACGTGGTTTGGATGCCATGCGTATGGTTTGCGTGTGCATGGCATATCGTAAGTTATTGTGTTTATTATATCTTAATTATTATGATTGGTCTGCAGTTTTGTGGCGATGAGGTTCACATGGGAACCTAGCCTTGATACTTTAAGATCTTTTGCAAGTCATCCTAAATGGAGAAATAATAAAGTATGAGTGTTAATGTATTTTGCCTAGTACGGCAGTAAAGTCACTATGTGACCAATGTCAGGTCGTGACATTATTTTTAATATGGTTTATATATGTATTTGTGTAGACTAGCTTGTAGGTCGCGAGTGACCAGGACAAGCTATTCCTCACATGTGTATCGTGTTTGTGATAAACGTATAAGTGTTGTGGTTTGTGCGAGCCGAGTGTGGTGGTCCGTCGCCTATTCCGGAATGCCTCTCTAGTCGGGTACCCCAGGTTCTTTGTGAGCCAGGCACGTGTGTTTGTTGTGCTCGGGGTTTGTCCCAGTACAGTGTGGTACCGTCGAGGTCTGTGTCGTCTTCCTGGACACTCTCACTCCTGTGCTTGAGTTGTACGTCCGGCTGAGGGAAAGACGACAGTAGGGCAGCGGCTTGTGTTTGTGGGTGTGTAGTCGCTTGCAGCGCGCTCGTAGTTGGGGGTGCAGACACCAGTAGTCGACACTGGTCCCCAGCTAGTCCTGTTTTCCAGTGCCTCACTTTAGGGTGCTCCGGCCAGAGACCCTAGAGGTGCAGGCATGGGCCTGCAGCTGTGTGTCTGCAGGTGTGGTGTTGGTTGGTCTCCACAGTTGTTTGACTTGTTCTTGTGGAACGGCAGTTGGACCTTTCGTCCATGACTGCGAGGCTGAGAGGTTGTTCTTGTGTTGTGTTGTCCGAGTTGGATACTGGCCTGATCAGCCAGTAGTCCGTTCCCGTGTGGTGGCATCGTTCTTTCTGACTTGTGCTTTGCCACTGGCTGTAGTTCGTGAGCTTGTGACTCGTGGTCGAGGTTTGACCAGTTCGAGGTGTGCCCTGGTGTTGGCACAATTGTGACTGAGTTGTGGTTGGGTGACTTGTCGATTGAGGTTTTACTTATAATATTGTGCCTAAATAAAGATATAATATAATTGTGGTTCAGTGTGGTGTTTATCACCTACTTGTACCCTTGTTCGGGTGTTTGTGTTGTGGTGCCTCAGAGTAGCAGGTACTTGTACCCTTCGTGGGTTACTGTGTGGTTTTGTGATGGTACATTGTGTACCAACCTTTTCAGGCTCTCGTGTGTTGTGGTAGTTTTGTGGTTTGACCTGCCACTTGTCGTATCTTATCCTTTTAAGTAGATCTTTGTTTATAATTTAATGTGAATTAGTTGTAATTGCCAATTATGTTACCTTGTGGGTGATTTGCCGATGAGGCTTGTGGCCTAGGCATGTTGTGCTTTAGTAGAGCTGTGCTCCGTGGAGGCCGTGTGAGACCTTCCACTTGTTGAGTTTTACCCTTTTTGGGTATGGTTCCGATTATGGTTTTAGTGTGTGAAGGACTAGCTAGCTATAGCCAGTCCTACCACTTATGTGTGGCTCTCGTCGTAGTGTGGTTTGGGGTTTAATGGACTAGCACTTGGTTGGCTGTCCTAGTACCCATGTGATTGGGGTTTGCCTGTGAAGCTTGTAGCCTGGGCAATGATTTGCTTGTGTGGCATATAGCTTAGGACCCCAGTTGTTGTAGCAGTGTGCCAGTGAGACTGTGGTTTAGGCATTTTAGTAGTTGGGCTGACTAATGATATTATATTAGTCATGTAGTCCCACTCTCCTTCCGAGGACTTTATGTTTATTATCATGATTATGTTTAATTGTTATTTATTGTTATGATATGAGCATGAAATGGTTTGGCTATTGGTGTTGCCAGTGAGACCCTCCGGGGTTGAGGTCTCTTCTGATTGGTTGTTGAGGTTTTTGGGTGGTCCCTGCTGAGCCAGTGACTTATTGAGGATCACTCCCCTACAGTTCTTTTCAGGGCTTGCCGAGTGTTTGGCTTGCAGCGGCGTTGTGTCAGACTTGCACCACCAGCAGTTGTGTAGTAGTTAGTGTTGTGTGAGCTTGTGCTCCCTCGGGGTATGCCCCAGGTAGTTGTACTTTTAATTGGACATGTATTAATGTAATGGGACAGTTGTAAATTGTTATATGTAGGTATGAGCACTTGTACTTTCTTGTGTCTTATACTGTTGTGGTTTGTCTTTTATATTCTACTGGACAGTTGTGTGAGCTATCCCTTGTGAGACTTCGGTCCGTTCGCGGGAGACGGATCTGGATATGGAGCCTTAATGGGCATAAATACCCCGGTCCGTCACAGTTGGTATCAGAGCAATGTCCAGTTAGAATATGAAAAGACATTGAAGTTACAATGTCCCAATACATGGATTAATGTCCACTGCTGGTAGTAAGTCTGCGGTTTTGTGTGATATAAAGTAGTTTTTACGTGAGCTTTTGGCATGTAAACCGTGTGTTTCTGTTTGTTAAATTGGCAGTTGTGAGCAGTTGTTGTGCCACAACGTGAATAGTGGTATAAATTGTGTGGTAGCATCCTGGCACTAGTGCAGTTAAAGCAGTTAAATTACAAGTATTTAAAAGTTTTCAGTTGCAGAGATTAGAGGAGAAATGTAAAGTAGTGCTCTGAGAGGGATATACCTGTTGTATGTTAATAAAGTACAGAGTTAGCAGAGATAAGTATAGAGTATTTCAGTGATAGATCAGTTTGGTTGTTAATGATTCCCAGTTAACGGAATTGAAGAGATTAACAAATTTGGATATGGAATTCAGTAAGTAAGTCATAATGAGATAGAAAGCTGGCAGAGGCAGGCGTATGGTAACAAGGCGATAAGGAACAGCCAGTGTGTGTGTGATAAATTGTAATTGAGAATCTCAGCAAAGGTATTGTGGCATTAGAGATCTGAGTTAAATGATATTAAGAAATAATGAGGATAAGAATGTGATTAGTGTTATGAAGAGTTTGATATGATTAAGTAAGGCAGATCAGCTTTAAAAGAAATATTAGTACATAAAAGAGCAGTGATTTATGGCAGATGGATTTAATATGCTTGAGATCAGAAATTTGAGAAAAGTGTTGTCATGAATATTGATGGTAACAGAAAGTGTGATATGAAGATTCGTATAAATAAGTATAGAAGTGATTAATTGAATAAAGAAAGAGAGAAAAGAAGGATTAATGTGCAATAAGAATTTATGAAAATTACACAAGAAAAATATTTAGTTGATGATTGACAGTTTAGATAAAGAAAAGATATGAATTACAGAAAGGAAAAATTTAGCAAATGATAAAGTGAATAAGATCAGATGAGTCAGAAAATGTCAGATAGAGTTTGCATATTGGTAGAAAGAATTGATTCAATTGATGCAGAAATGAATTATTATTAAGATATTCCAGAGTTTCATGCCGGAGCAGGAACAAATTAATTAAAGAGTATTTGGAAAGGTTATGAAACAAAATTATGAGATTAGCCAGAGAGTGTCAGTAGAGCAAGAAAAGTATATGAAGAGTACAACATGTTTTTAGCGCTTTAGCAAGTCAGAAATTGCAGTAATACCTTCAGCTCGGATTAATTGAATAAAATGATTTGAGAAGCAGTTAAGTTAGAAATGAATTCCGTTGAAGCCAGAAGAAAGCAATTGAAAGCAATACTGTGAGCAGAAATTATGGAATATTTTGCAAAAGTGTTCAGTGTGATCAGAGTAGCGCAGCGGAAGCGGAAGCAAAGAAAGATTTAATATTCATAGATTATTTAAGGATTGCTTGAATAAAGAGAAAGTGTAAAGTTTTGCGCAGCGGAATAAAGGAACAGAGTTTATTATGGTTTTCAATCAGAGATTGACTTAAGGCGGTATGAGCAGAATAATATGAAAGGACAGAAAATTCAAAGATGGTGATTGGTTTTCTTTGAAGAGGTGTCAGTTGTGAATGTAAATGCAGATGAGGCAGGATAACAGCAAATAGTGATAAATGGAAAAAGAAAATGGTGGCATGAAAAGATATTACAGTGTAAGATATTTGAGAAAGATAAAGCGGCCTTAAAAGAAATGTTGCAAACACAGTCGAAAAATTGTGGAAGCAGGTTCAGTCCAAGGAGATAAAGCGCCATTGGCAAGGTAGAATCGTCTACAATTAAAAAGTAAGGAAGGCAATGAAATCGACAGAATGAAGTAATTGTGAAATGAATTGAAAGAAAAGAAAGGAGCAAAGCAAGGATGGAAATGGACAGATGATTTGAAAGGCAGATGCAATAGAAGAGTATCCAACTTGTTATGTGTACGATTTTATTTCTTTTTAGGTGATAATCCGGTTTGTTGTGATTTATTTTACATGTCGAGGACGACATTTCATTTTAGGTGATAATAATGTAACGTCGCACATTTTTCGGATCTTTGTGGATCCACTGTTTACCGTGTGGGATGGTCAAGTTGTGACCAGTGTGACTTGTGTTGTGTGTTTCTTGTTGGATCCTTACCAGGGTTGGTTATGGATCTATGTTGGTGTTCAGTGTGCTGGACATCAACAATGGGTTGGCGTTCAGGTGTGTGACGTCGACTGTGTGTTGGCGGCAATGGTGTTGCCGTTAACATGGTTTTAGCGTCCATCGATGTGGACGTCTAGCGTGATGAACTTGGCGGCCAAAGATGTGGACGCCTAGATGGGGCGGTTTGTTTAGCGGCGCAGAGGTTGACGTTAACCTGACGCACCTGTGTTTTTAGGGCTGACCCGAGCCCTGCTCTTTCCCCACTCTCTCCTCTCCACTTCGCCCACCTTCACCCTTGAGATTCTTCACGAGTTCCGATGGTTGGCGGGAGCACGTGGGAAGGCTGTGGTGCGCGTGGTAGCAGCAGATCAGGCGGGGAATGTCAAATTGGAGCGCGGTGTTCGTGGGGCGTTCCTCGGGTTTCGGCGTGATTCAAGGTTCTTCGGAAGTTCAATCGCGTTTCTGAGGTAGGGACTGGACCCGTTGATTTTCCTTGGTTGATTTTTTATGCTTTCTTTGCATATATCGGATGTTAATTGAGTTGTTGGGAAAATGGTCCTTCATGCTGGAAATCGGGTTGTTTGATTGATCCAAGTGTTGGATCTTGTTTCTCTGATTTAATTATAGTATGTAGATGTATGGGGAAATGTCTCCCCTTGTGTTCTTACGGTTGTGGGGCTAAGTTGCCTGTATGACTGGCTTTGGGCTGGTCTGTGTGTTTTGTATACTTGGGAGCTGAAGATCTTGGCGTCAATATCGATTGACGTCGAGTTCTTTATTTGGATATTAACGTCCAGATGGCTAGCCGTTAATATCGAGTTTATTTAGTGTTGACGGCAGGGGATTATGCCGTTTATATAAGGTGGACGGCAATTGATGTTGCCGCCAACTTGTGCATGTATCAATATAGCGTGTTTTATGTAGTTTTTGTGGTTATGAATATCATGTGGTTGCTTGTGCATGGCAATGACAGGTGAGAGCCATTGCACGTGTTACGCTCATGGGGCACATAGCTCTTGAAGTAGGGCATCTTTTATGTGGTTAATACGTGATGTACGCAATCAGTTTGGTGTTTACGTAGTATGTGTGGTGTGTTGGCACCGTGGCACTCTTGGAGTGCGTTGTCCATGTGTTGGACGTGTGGTTTACGTGAACGTCGTATGGTACACCAACCAGGGTGTGTCGTACACGTGAGGTCTATGTGGTTTGGATGCCATGCGTATGGTTTGCGTGTGCATGGCATATCGCACATTATTGTGTTTATTATATCTTAATTATTATGATTGGTCTGCAGTTTTGTGGCGATGAGGTTCACATGGGAACCTAGCCTTGATACTTTAAGATCTTTTGCAAGTCATCCTAAGTGGATAAATAATAAAGTATGAGTGTTAATGTATTTTGCCTAGTATGGCTGTAAAGGTCACTATGTGACCAATGTCAGGTCGTGACATTATTTTTAATATGGTTTATATATGTATTTGTGTAGACTAGCTTGCAGGTCGCGAGTGACCAGGACAAGCTATTCCTCACACGTGTATCGTGGTTTGTGATAAACGTATAAGTGTTGTGGTTTGTGCTAGCCGAGTGTGGTGGTCCGGCGCCTATTCCGGAATGCCTCTCTAGTCGGGTACCCCAGGTTCTTTGTGAGCCAGGCACGTGTGTTTGTTGTGCTCGGGGTTTGTCCCGGTACAGTGTGGTACCGTCGAGGTCTGTGTCGTCTTCCTGGACACCTTCACTCCTGTGCTTGAGTTGTACGTCCGGCTGAGGGAAAGACGACAGTAGGGCAGCGGCTTGTGTTTGTGGGTGTGTCGTCGCTTGTAGCGCGCTCGTAGTTGGGGGTGCGGACACCAGTAGTCGACACTGGTCCCCAGCTAGTCCTGTTTTCCAGTGCCTCACTTTAGGGTGCTCCGGCCAGAGACCCTAGAGGTGCCAGGCATGGGCCTGCAGCTGTGTGTCTGCAGGTGTGGTGTTAGTTGGTCTCCACAGTTGTTTGAATAGTTCTTGTGGAGCGGCGGTTGGACCTTTCGTCCGTGACTGCGAGGCTGAGAGGTTGTTCTTGTGTTTTGTTGTCCGGGTTAGATACTGGCCTGATCAGCCAGTAGTCCGTTCCCGTGTGGTGGCGTCGTTCTTTCTGACTCGTGCTTTGCCACTGGCTGTAGTTCGTGAGTTTGTGACTCGTGGTCGAGGTTTGACCAGTTCGAGGTGTGCCCTGGTGTTGGCACAATTGTGACTGAGTTGTGGTTTGTGTGACTTGCCGGTTGAGGTTTTACTTATAATATTGTGCCTAAATAAAGATATAATATAATTGTGGTTCAGTGTGGTGTTTATCACCTACTTGTACCCTTGTTCGGGTGTTTGTGTTGTGGTGCCTCAGAGTAGCAGGTACTTGTACCCTTCGTGGGTTACTGTGTGGTTTTGTGATGGTACATTGTGTACCAACCTTTTCAGGCTCTCGTGTGTTGTGGTAGTTTTGTGGTTTGACCTGCCACTTGTCGTATCCTATCCGTTTTAAGTAGATCTTTGTTTATAATTTAATGTGAATTAGTTGTAATTGCCTATTATGTTACCTTGTGGGTGATTTGCCGATGAGGCTTGTGGCCTAGGCATGTTGTGCTTTAGTAGAGCTGTGCTCCGTGGAGGCCGTGTGAGACCTTCCACTTGTTGAGTTTTACCCTTTTTGGGTATTGTTCAGATTATGGTTATAGTGTGTGAAGGACTAGCTAGCTATAGCCAATCCTACCACTTATGTGTGGCTCTCGTCGTAGTGTGGTTTGGGGTTTAATGGACTAGCACTTGGTTGGATGTCCTAGTACCCATGTGATTGGGGTTCGCCTGTGAAGCTTGTAGCCTGGGCAATGATTTGCTTGTGTGGCATATTGCTTAGGCAACCAGTTGTTGTAGCAGTGTGCCAGTGAGACTGTGGTTTAGGCACTTTAGTAGTTGGGCTGACTAATGATTTATATTAGTCATGTAGTCCCACTCTCATTCCGAGGACTTTATGTTTATTATCATGATTATGTTTAATTGTTATTTATTGTTATGATGTGAGCATGAAATGGTTTGGCTATTGGTGTTGCCAGTGAGACCCTCCGGGGTTAAGGTCTCTTCTGATTGGTTGTTGAGGTTTTTGGGTGGTCCCTGCTGAGCCAGTGACTTATTGAGGCTCACTCCCCTACAGTTCTTTTCAGGGCTTGCCGAGTGTTTGGCTTGCAGCGGCGTTGTGTCAGACTTGTACCACCAGCAGTTGTGTAGTAGTTAGTGTTGTGTGAGCTTGTGGTCCCTTGGGGTATGCCCCAGGTAGTTGTACTTTTAATTGGACATGTATTAATGTAATGGGACAGTTGTAAATTGTTATATGTAGGTATGAGCACTTGTACTTTCTTGTGTCTTATATTGTTGTGGTTTGTCTTTTATATTCTTACTGGACAGTTGTGTGAGCTATCCCTTGTGAGACTTCGGTCCGTTCGCGGGAGGCGGATCTGGATATGGAGCCGTAATGGGCATAAATACCCCGGTCCGTCATAGTTGGTATCAGAGCAATGTCCAGTTATAATATGAAAAGACATTGAAGTTACAATGTCCCAATACATGGATTAATGTCCACTGCTGGTAGTAAGTCTGCGGTTTTGTGTGATATAAAGTAGTTTTTACGTGAGCTTTTGGCACGTAAACCGTGTGTTTCTGTTTGTTAAATTGGCAGTTGTGAGTAGTTGTTGTGCCACAACGTGAATAGTGGTATAAATTGTGTGGTAGCATCCTGGCACTAGTGTAGTTAAAGCAATTAAATTATAAGTATTTAAAAGTTTTCAGTTGCAGTGATTAGAGGAGAAATGTAAAGTAGTGCTCTGAGAGGGATATACCTGTTGTATGTTATAAAGTACAGAGTTAGCAGAGACAAGTATAGAGTATTTCTGTGATAGATCAGTTGGTTGTTAAAGATTCCCAGTTAAAGGAATTGAAGTGATTAACAAATTTGGATATGGAATTCAGTAAGTAAGTCATAATGAGATAGAAAGCTGGCAGAGGCAGGCGTATGGTAACAAGGCGATAAGGAACAGGCCAGTGTGTGTGTGATAAGTTGTAATTGAGAATCTCAGCAAAGGTATTGTGGCATTAGAGATCTGAGTTAAATGATATAAGAAATAATGAGGATAAGAATGTGATTAGTGTTATGAAGAGTTTGATATGATTAAGTAAGGCAGATCAGCTTTAAAAGAAATATTAGTACATAAAAGAGCAGTGATTTATGGCAGATGGATTTAATATGCTTGAGATCAGAAATTTGAGAAAAGTGTTGTTATGAATAATGATGGTAACAGAAAGTGTGATATGAAGATTTGTATAAATAAGTATAGAAGTGATTAATTGAATAAAGAAAGAGAGAAAAGAAGGATTAATGTGCAATAAGAATTTGTGAAAATTGCACAAGAAAAATATTTAGTTGATGATTGACAGTTTAGATAAAGAAAAGATATGAATTACAGAAAGGAAAAATTTAGCAAATGATAAAGTGAATAAGATCAGATGAGTCAGAAAATGTCAGATAGAGTTTGCATATTGGTAGAAAGAATTGATTCAATTGATGCAGAAATGAATTATTATTAAGATATTCCAGAGTTTCATGCCGGAGCAGGAACAAATTAATTAAAGAGTATTTGGAAAGGTTATGAAACAAAATTATGAGATTAGCCAGAGAATGTCAGTAAAGCAAGAAAAGTATATGAAGAGTACAATATGTTTTTAGCGCTTTAGCAAGTCAGAAATTACAGTAATACCTTCAGCTCGGATTAATTGAATAAAATGATTTGAGAAGCAGTTAAAGTTAGAAATGAATTCAGTTGAAGCCAGAAGAAAGTAATTGAAAACAATACTATGAGCAGAAATTGTGGAATATTTTGCAAAAGTGTTCAGTGTGATCAGAGTAGCGCAGCGGAAGCGGAAGCAAAGAAAGATTTATATTCATAGATTATTTAAGGATTGCTTGAATAAAGAGAAAGTGTAAAGTTTTGCGCAGCGGAATAAAGGAACAGAGTTTATTATGGTTTTCAATCAGAGATTGACTTAAGGCGGTATGAGCAGAATAATATGAAAGGACAGAAAATTCAAAGATGGTGATTGGTTTTCTTTGAAGAGGTGTCAGTTGTGAATGTAAATGCAGATGAGGCAGGATAACAGCAAATAGTGATAAATGGAAAAAGAAAGTGGTGGCATGAAAAGATATTACAGTGTAAGATATTTGAGAAAGATAAAGCGGCCTTGAAAGGAATGTTGCAAACACAGTCGAAAAATTGTGGAAGCAGGTTCAGTCAAGGAGATAAAGCGCCATTGGCAAGGTAGAATCGTCTACAATTAAAAAGTAAGGAAGGCAATGAAATCAACAGAATGAAGTAATTGTGAAATGAATTGAAAGAAAAGAAAGGAGCAAAGCAAGGATGGAAATGGACAGATGATTTGAAAGGTAGATGCAATAGAAGAGTATCCTACTTGTTCTGTGTACGATTTTATTTCTTTTTAGGTGAAAATCCAGTTTGTTGTGATTTGTTTTACATGTCGAGGACGACATTTCTTTTTAGGTGATAATAATGTAACGTCGCGCTTTTTTTGGATCTTTGTGGATCCTCTGTTTAGCGTGTGGGATGGTCTAGTTATGACCAGTGCGACTTGTGTTGTGTGTTTCTTGTTGGATCCTTATCAGGGTTGGTTATGTATCTGTGTTGGTGTTCAGTGTGCTGGACATCAACAGTGGGTTGGCGTCCAGGTGTGTGACGTCGACTGTGTGTTGGCGGCAATGGTGTTGCCATTAACATGGTTTTAGCGTCCATGGATGTGGACGTCTAGCGTGATGAACTTGGCGGCCAAAGATGTGGACGCCTAGATCGGGCGGTTTGGTTAGCGGCGCAGAGGTTGACGATAACCTGATGCACCTGTGTTTTTAGGGCTGACTCGAGCCATGCTCTTTCCCCACTCTCTCCTCTCCACTTCGCCCACCTTCACCCTTGAGCTTCTTCATGAGTTCCGATGGTTGGCGGGAGCACGTGGGAAGGCTGTGGTGCGCGTGGTAGCAGCAGATCAGGCGGGGAATGCCAATTGGAGTGCGGTGTTCGTGGGGCGTTCCTCGGGTTTCGGTGTGATTCAAGGTTCTTCGGAAGTTCAATCGCGTTTCTGAGGTAGGGACTGGACCCGTTGATTTTCCCTGGTTGATTTGTTATGCTTTCTTTGCATAAATCGGATGTTAATTGAGTTGTTGGGAAAATGGTCCTTCATGCTGGAAATCGGGTGGTTTGATTGATCCAAGTGTTGGATCTTGTTTCTCTGATTTAATTATAGTATGTAGATGTATGGGGAAATGTCTCCCCTTGTGTTCTTACCGGTTGTGGGGCTAAGTTGCCTGTATGACTGGCTTTGGGCCGGTCTGTGTGTTTTGTATACCTAGGAGCTGAAGATCTTGGCGTCAATATCGATTGACGTCGAGTTCTTTATTTGGATATTAACGTCCAGATGGCTAGCCGTTAATATCGAGTTTATTTAGTGTTGACGACAAGGGATAATGCCGTTTATATAAGGTGGACGACAATCGATGTTGCCGCCAACTTGTGCATGTATCAATGTAGCGTGTTTTACGTAGTTTTTCTGGTTATGAATATCATGTGGTTGCTTGTGCATGGAGATGACATGTGAGAGCCATTGCACGTGTTACGCTCATGGGGCGCATAGCTCTTGAAGTAGGGCATCTTTTATATGGTTAATACGTGATGTACGTAACCGGTTTGGTGTTTACATAGTATGTGTGGTGTGTTGGCACCCGTGGCACTCTTGGAGTGCGTTGTCCATGTGTTGGACGTGTGGTTTACGTGAACGTCGTATAGTACACCAACCAGGGTGTGTCGTACACGTGAGGTCTACGTGGTTTGGATGCCATGCGTATGGTTTGCGTGTGCATGGCATATCGTACGTTATTGTGTTTATTATATCTAATTATTATGATTGGTCTGCAGTTTTGTGGCGATGAGGTTCACATGGGAACCTAGCCTTGATACTTTAAGATCTTTTGCAAGTCATCCTAAATGGATAAATAATAAAGTATGAGTGTTAATGTATTTTGCCTAGTATGGCAGTAAAGGTCACTATGTGACCATAGTCAGGTCGTGACATTATTTTTAATATGGTTTATATATGTATTTGTGTAGACTAGAATGTAGGTCGCGAGTGACCAGGACAAGCTATTCCTCACATGTGTATCGTGGTTTGTGATAAACGTATAAGTGTTGTGGTTTGTGCTAGCCGAGTGTGGTGGTCCGTCGCCTATTCCGGAATGCCTCTCTAGTTGGGCACCCCAGGTTCTTTGTGAGCCAGGCACGTGTGTTTGTTGTGCTCGGGGTTTGTCCCGGTATAGTGTGGTACCGTCGAGGTCTGTGTCATCTTCCTGGACACCCTCATTCCTGTGCTTGAGTTGTACGTCCGGCTGAGGGAAAGACAACAGTAGGGTAGCGGCTTGTGTTTGTGGGTGTGTAGTCGCTTGTAGCGCGCTCGTAGTTAGGGGTGCGGACACCAGTAGTCGACACTGGTCCCCAGCTAGTCCTGTTTTCCAGTGCCTCACTTTAGGGTGCTCCGGCCAGAGACCCTAGAGGTGCCAGGCATGGGCCTGCAGCTGTGTGTCTGCAGGTGTGGTGTTGGTTGGTCTCCACAGTTGTTTGACTTGTTCTTGTGGAGCGGTAGTTGGACCTTTTGTCCGTGACTGCGAGGCTGAGAGGTTGTTCTTGTGTTGTGTTGTCCGGCTTGTATACTGGCCTGATCAGCCAGTAGTCCGTTCCCGTGTGGTGGCGTCGTTCTTTCTGACTCGTGCTTTGCCACTGCCTGTAGTTCGTGAGTTTGTGACTCGTGGTCGAGGTTTGACCAGCTCGAGGTGTGCCCTGGTGTTGGCACAATTGTGATTGAGTTGTGGTTTGTGTGACTTGCCGGTTGAGGTTTTACTTATAATATTGTGCCTAAATAAAGATATAATATAATTGTGGTTCAGTGTGGTGTTTATCACCTACTTGTACCTTGTTCGGGTGTTTGTGTTGTGGTGCCTCAGAGTAGCAGGTACTTGTACCCTTCGTGGGTTACTGTGTGGTTTTGTGATGGTACATTGTGTACCAACCTTTTCAGGCTCTCGTGTGTTGTGGTAGTTTTGTGGTTTGACCTGCCACCTGTCGTATCCTATCCGTTTTAAGTAGATCTTTGTTTATAATTTAATGTGAATTAGTTGTAATTGCCAATTATGTTACCTTGTGGGTGATTTGCCGATGAGGCTTGTGGCCTAGGCATGTTGTGCTTTAGTAGAGCTGTGCTCCGTGGAGGCCGTGTGAGACCTTCCACTTGTTGAGTTTTACCCTTTTGGGTATGGTTCCGATTATGGTTTTAGTGTGTGAAGGACTAGCTAGCTATAGCCAGTCCTACCACTTATGTGTGGCTCTCGTCGTAGTGTGGTTTGGGGTTTAATGGACTAGCACTTGCTTGGCTGTCCTAGTACCCATGTGATTGGGGTTTGCCTGTGAAGCTTGTAGCCTGGGCAATGATTTGCTTGTGTGGCATATAGCTTAGGAAACCAGTTGTTGTAGCAGTGTGCCAGTGAGACTGTGGTTTAGGCACTTTAGTAGTTGGGCTGACTAATGATATTATATTAGTCATGTAGTCCCACTCTCCTTCCGAGGACTTTATGTTTATTATCATGATTATGTTTAATTGTTATTTATTGTTATGATGTGAGCATGAAATGGTTTGGCTATTGGTGTTTCCAGTGAGACCCTCCGGGTTGAGGTCTCTTCTGATTGGTTGTTGAGGGTTTTGGGTGGTCCCTGCTGAGCCAGTGACTTATTGAGGCTCACTCCCCTACAGTTCTTTTCAGGGCTTGCCGAGTGTTTGGCTTGCAGCGGCGTTGTGTCAGACTTGTACCACCAGCAGTTGTGTAGTAGTTAGTGTTGTGTGAGCTTGTGCTCCCTCGGGGTACGCCCCAGGTAGTTGTACTTTTAATTGGACATGTATTAATGTAATGGGACAGTTGTAAATTGTTATATGTAGGTATGAGCACTTGTACTTTCTTGTGTCTTATACTGTTGTGGTTTATCTTTTATATTCTTACTGGACAGTTGTGTGAGCTATCCCTTGCGAGACTTCGGTCCGTTCGCGGGAGGCGGATCTGGATATGGAGCCGTAATGGGCATAAATACCCCGGTCCGTCACAGTTTCCCTTATCATCTCTGGTCCTAGCATTTGTTTTTCGCCAAATTCATACCAACATGTTGGAGATCGGAAACTCCTGCCATAGAGTGCTTCAAATGGTGCCATTTAAATGCTAGCTTGATAGCTATTATTGTAGGAGAACTCCACAAGAGGTAAGTGTTCGTGCCAGTTACCTCCAAAATCTAGGACACATGCTCTAAGCATATCTTGAATCACCTGGTTGGTTCTCTCCGTCTGACCATCTGTCTGTGGATGGAAAGCCGTGCTAAAGTTTAGTTTAGATCCCAAGGAGTAATGCAGTCCTTTCCAAAAGTGGGATGTAACCTAGGGTCTCTATCAGACATGATAGACATAGGTACTCCATGTAATCTGACTATTTCCTTCGCATACAATGCAGCCAGAACATCTACTGACCACTTATTCTTCACTGGCAAGAAGTGAGCTGACTTAGTTAAGTGGTCGACTATAACCCAGATACCATCGAATCCACCTCTAATTTGGGTAGTCCGAAGATAAAGTCCATCCCTATGCCTTCCCATTTCCATGCGGGATTTCTAGGGGTTTGAGTTTACCTACGGGTCACAAGTGTTCTGCCTTGACCCTTTGACATGCTAAGCATCGGGCGACATATTCCGCCACCTCTCTCTTCATATTAGGCCACCAAAAGCTTCTTTTCAAATCTTGATACATTTTGGTAGTTCCAGAATGAATGGTATACCTGGTCTTGTGAGCCTCATCCATAATCATTTTCTTTGTCTCCGCATGGTCGGGTACACAGACTCGATCCCGGAACAATAGTCTTCCATCTTCAGTTAATGAGAAATCCAGCCTCTGGTCTAGATTAGCTTTAATCTCCACAATACAGGGTCATTGTCTTGGAGTGTTGTGATGTCCTCCAATAGTGTAGGTTGTGCTCTAACACTAGCAACAAGGCATCCCTTCTCTTTGATGTCAGCATCAATATTTAACTTGGCGAAGTCTTCTAATAACCTCCATTCGTCTACCATTAAACTTGGCAATGTAATCATTGGCTTCCTACTTAGAGCATCTGCCACAACATTTGCTTTTCCTGGATGATATTGGATCGTGAAGTCGAAGTCTTTGAGATACTCCAACCACCTCCGCTGTCTCATATTCAAGTTCTGCTGAGAAAACAGATACTTCAAGCTTTTATGGTCAGAAAACACAATGAATTTCTCACCATATAGATAATGACGCCATATCTTCAAGGCAAAGACTACAACAGCTAGCTCCAGATCATGTACAAGATAATTATCCTCGTGCTTCTTCAATTGTCTGGACGTATAGCATATAACTTTCCCATTTTGCATCAGCACACAGCCTAGGCCGATCCCGGAAGCATCAGTGTATACTTCAAAACTACCCCCAGCAACTGGCAGTGTCAGTACGGGTGCCGAGGTAAGGTGCCCTTTCAATGCCTTGAAACTTTCTTCACATTCATCAGTCCATGCAAATGGATTCTCGTTCCTGGTAAGCCTGGTCAATGGTACAGCTATCTTTGAGAAATCTTTAATGAAGCGACGATAATAACCGGCTAAACCCAGAAAGCTCCTAATCTCTGACACAGTTGTCGGCCTTTCCCAGTTCTTTACCGCCTCCACCTTAGATGGATCCACAGAGATTCCCTCCTTGGATATGATGTGACCAAGGAAAGACACTTCCTCCATCCAGAATTCACACGTACTAAGTTTAGCATAGAGTTGATTATCTCTGAGTACTTGCAGAGCAACCTTCAAGTATTCCTCATATTCTTCTTTGGATTTGGAGTAAATAAGGATGTCATCAATGAACACCACTATAAACTGGTCCAAGTATGGCCTATAAATATTGTTCATAAGTTGCATGAAAGCCGCTGGAGCATTTGTTAAACCAAACAACATGACCACGAACTCATAGTGACCATATCTACTCTGGAATGCAGACTTGTGAATATCCTCCTCCTTTATTCTTAGTTGATGGCAGCCTGATCTAAGATCTATCTTGGAGAAATATTGTGCATCGGAGATCTGGTCAAACAGCTCATCTATGCGGGCAGTGGATACTTATTCTTTATTGTCAACTGGTTTAACTGACGGTAATCAATGCATAGCCTCATTGTCCCGTCCTTCTTTCTGACAAATAGCACTGGCGCTCCCCACGGGGATGTGCTAGGCCTGATAAAATCCTGATCTTGCAATTCTTTGATCTGTCTTTTCAACTCCTGCAATTCAACAGGGGACATGCGATACGAAGCCTTTGAAATAGGGGCTGCCCCAGGGAGTAACTCAATGGTGAAGTTTACCTCCCGCTAAGGTGGTATACCAGGTAATTCCTCTGGAAATACATCAGGATAGTCCCTGGCTATTGGAATGTCTTCTAGGGTTGGTTTCTTCTTTTCAGTTGCCAAGACGGAAACTAGGAAAGCATCACATCCCTGGTTGATCAGCTTAGAAGCCTTTAGGGATGATATCAAGATAGGGTGTTTGTGATAACGGGTGCCAAGTAGTGATAGAGTTGGAAGGTTTGGTCTTTTAAAAGTGACCCTCCTATGGCAACAGTTTACATCAGCATCATATTCAATCAGCCAATCGACACCCAAAATGGCATCATAACCCTTCATGTCTAAACAGATAAGGTCGGCAGGGAGATTGTGTCCTCCGATTATAGTTTCACATTTTGGCAAGTAGTGAGTGAGTTCAGATTCTGAGCCTATTGGAGAGGCTACAGTGATCTGAGATTTCAAGGGTACAGGTTTGACAAGTAGAGTTGCAGCAAATGTGGTGGAAATAAATGAATATGCAGCTCCAGTATCAATGAGCACAAATGCAGGTTGCGAGTGTATGAAAATGGTACCTTCCACTATACCCCCTTCCTCGAGTAGGTCAGCTTCTAGGACAACATTAAGGCGTCCTTGACGTCGTGGTACATTCGGGGCTTTGCCTGGTTGGTCATTCATCATTGGACAGTCAGGAATACGGTGGTCACGACCACCACATCTCAAGCATGCCCCGAGCTTCTTCCAGCATTCTTCAGCTCGGTGCCCTGGTTTATCACAGAATTTGCAGTTTTCAACCAACTGCCTACCTTCCACTTTGACTCTCTTGTCTCTAGTAACATCTCTTCCGACATTCAGCCTCTTGTTGTTGTTGTTGACGTTGTTGTTACAAAAAGTTGGAGCAATATTAGGTGCTCCCTTCTTGATGAAGACCGGCTTGGAGTTGTCCTTGCCCCTCATGCCTTCTACTTTGGCCATGGTGTCTTCTACTAGCTGAGCTCTTTGGACCATCTCAGTGTAAGTTTGAATGTTGTGTGGTCCAAGCCTTTCAATGAACATGGGCCTGAGCCCATCCATGAACCGATTTGCCTTAAGTCTTTCAGTTCCCACCAAGTGTGGGGCATACACAGCAAGACGCGCGAACTGAGCCTCATACTCAGACACGGACATTCCTTTCTGTTTTAGTGTGGAAAATTCCGCTGCCTTCTTCTCTTTGACTCTCTCAGAGAAATACTTTCCCTGGAATATCTCCAGGAATCCGGCCCACTCCAGTTTGCCAACATTAGGCAGGTGGGCCGATGTGGCCTTCCACCATGCTCGGGCATCCTTAGTGAATTGAAAAGTGACGAGTACCATCTTTTCCCTGTTAGTGCATTGCATGACTTGGAATATCCTTTCTATCTCCTCCTGCCAGTTCTCTGCTTCGTCCGGATCAGGGGATCTAGAGAAACGAGGAGGGTTCAAACTCCTAAAATTATGGTGCAGATCACCGGCTCCATTTCTAACTGCAGCAGCCTGATTTCCAGCCTGAACCACATTTTGTAGGGCCTGAGTCAATCCAGCTACTGTTTCTTGCATAGCTTGCCATTGGTTGCAAGCCATTGCAGTTGAGTGCAAGAGTTATGAGGGTTCCTGAGAAAAGGATGGAAACCAATTGATGTCTCTAGATACATTATCAGAGTCAATGGGTAGGAGTGTTTAATTCTTGCTAACATATTCCCAGTCTCTACCCATTCTCACCAAGTACTGTATTTAATTTCCATGACCTAGGTTCCATAGGTATCTCCTATTCCTGAGACATATATCCTATTTGGTATTCCTATGCTCTGATACCACTAAACTATCACGTCCCGAGAATTACGCAGCGGATATTATTAATGCGTAAATATTTGGAAATGATTCGAGACGATAACCCGAGATGTGAACAGTCGGCAAATAAGCCTCTATCTAGCACACACTAAATGTATAACAACATACATAATCATAATAGGGCCCAAATGTTGAACTCAATATAAATTGTATTCAAATCTCAACTTATTGTATGAAAACTATTACAGGACTAAGACTCAAATAAAGGGAAATTACACTTTTATTCCTCACTTCCTACTACATGAATCTAACACTCAAGGCAAATTACTATAACTAGACTCATAGTTGGAACGCTCTTCACTCGGACGCATTCCCATCCTCGACTTGCTCTTCCTCTTGAACTTCATAGTCACCTAGATTGGGTAAAAGTAGGGGATGAGCAAACTAGCCCAGTAGGATTTATATCTCAATGTGCGGGCAATGATATAAGTGATTAACATTTTAGAACTAGGTAAACACGATGAATGTCTTGATATGCATGTGCGAATAAAACTCATTAAAACATGTTACATGAAACAAGCTAGATAGAGTGATCGTGATAGAACAAGATCTAGAAGGATATAACAAGATAGAACTGGCAATAGATCACTTCGTACAAGCACGCAAGATTTCACTTGATGTCAAGAACGCTAGATATCACTAATTGCATTAAATGCAGGATGGCCATATCATGCAAGCAAGAAAGCACGCACGAGCACGATCATGTAACACTAATCAGGCACGCAGACACTAATGTACACCAAGAAAAGATCCATCAAGAATGTACACCAGGACACGTGTATGTGGTTATTGTATCTATCATTCAACAAGCAAGAAGACTCCCAGCACAGATGCAACGCCAGTAATCATTATACCCCATGGTTAACAGTATATTTATGACTCTCCGTCATTGGGGCTAGACTGGAGCCCTTGGACACTCGCCGTGCTCGGTCAGCATCTCATGTAAAATTTTAAATGTAGATACCCACAGTCATTAATAATGGCCAATGAGAGTTTCAATAAGTAAGCATGTGTAATGTCATGTTCATGATGATGATGGGAACAAGTAATAAGTAATTGAACATGATTTCATGATAACAATGGTCAAGAGATAAATTTGGCAGCATAACGGTACGATTTATACTTTAGTTCAATCTTTACATTAATGGCTTTAATCTAGATTGTAAATCACACTCACGAGAACAAGATGAGAGAGGAAGTGCACGCTATCTTCAAGGAACTTCAATGGTACAACCAACTCGTCGGCCATGTGGGAATCCATGGTCAGAGGAGATTTACGGAGGCCTTGGAGAAAAGGTCACTTGTCTACCGATTCGGAATGACCGATAGAGAGCTTCCAAATTCCCAAGAAAGGGCTGCCTAGATGTGCAAGTGTGTAGTGATGTACGCGTGTCTCAATTCTCAAACCATCGGTTTCAAACTCACGGGAAGCACTTAACATGATGACACGAATTGAACAATGCATTTAACTACACATGGGTTTGCAAGATTTTGAGAACAATAATTATCATTTAAAACATGGTAGAATAATGGAACGATTAAATCACGAGTTGCATGAATGGATCATATCATTTAAGGAGCAATTAGAATAACATTCATGTAATTAAAACTTTTAAATGGGTTAATCACTTTTAGGCCATTAAATAAACCATCATGCAATGATCAGACCTAAGACATGTGAATACACGCTAAATATCATATTTAAGCAAACCTCAGGTATAGCAGTAAGTTTTGTAAAAGAAATAGGTGGGGTTTCATGAAAAATCCTGAGGTCGCTACGGACCCTTGTAAGGATCACAACGGGGTCAGATCAGAACGCGACAGTGCCTTGTAAGGATCGCGACAGGCTTGTCTGATCAGGCAGGCAGTTCGCGATGGGTTCATATGAAGAAGGTGACAAGGATATGTGCAGAATGCGACAAGGTAGTCAGAACAGGCAGAGAGATAGCGATGGGGCACTCGTCGCGTTCAGAACGCGACGGGTTTGCTGTCGCGACAAGACCTCAGAATGCGGCCTATCGGGCCGTCGCGTTCACAGGCTCTGCGCCTGAATCCGATAGAGAAAGGACAGTGCTTTGGATTGCGGACCAGACTTTCCCTGTTTTGACACAGAGTTGTTCTAAAATGAAGAACAAATTGTATAGTGTATGAAAAATCACGAAACTAGTTTTAAACCAACCTAGACATGCAAGGGTACTTCCAGTAAATCGGAATTAGAAAAGAAGGATGGTTTCGACAGGCTTTAATCAAGTCAAACACAAATATAAAACCAAGTGCAACCTGAAAACATAGTATCATGCAATGACCCTCTTACCATGCTTATAACTCTCTACCTATTGACATTTAGACAAAATGTTCAACACAAGATATAAGGAGGACAACTAGTAGAAAAACTTTCATGTTTTAGGTTTGCTCTAATTCGGTCTCAAAACGGATGCAACATATAAAGAACTGGAAAAACCCTGACAGTGAGCGACTTGGGGAAAACACTTATAACTCAAAATCTACTCATTGGAAGTCGATGAAACCAGTGGAAATGAAAGTTAACTTGATGCTCTACACATTGGTATAGGATATATTAAGGTTTGGCTCAAGAAAACCTACCTTCTGGGTTGAAGAAGTCCCATTTTTCAAGAAAACCCGTGTTCATACCACTTGGAGGAAAATGCTTAATACTCCGTGTATACTACATGGAATTTGGGCATTCCACTTGGGTTAGAACGTAGACTCGACCCTATTTCCAGGGGTATAGGCCTTGCAAGATTTGGTTATGGTGGACTCACCTTTGGTCGACTTCAAGTGGACAGTTGTGCAGGTCGCAGAAGACGAACGGGGGAAGAAGATGTCCTTCTTGTGGTCGATTCACAGCTCCCCAGCCACCAAGAGCTCCTCCACATGACCCCAGCAAGTTGTAAACTCGTCCCTAGGGTTTGGGTGAAGAGTATTTAAGCAACCAAGGTATTTAGGAGTCCTATTGTAACTAGGAAAGAAGGGTTGCGGGATTGACTTGTGTCTTTCCATAATTTGAAGATCTCTCCCTCCATTAGAGAGTCTTGGCCATCAAGCAACCTCCATGGGTGGGTAGGCACGAATTTGGGTTACCCAAATGTGCATGATTGCATCCCAATTCAACTCTAATTGCCTCTTTCTAATTTCAGCTTATTTAAGCTACGAATTTCCATGCATTTTCTTGCTTCGTTTGATTTTTGGGTCATATGTGGTCCATTGGCCCAATTATGATAATGGGCCATCAATATATAATGTTGGAAGTCTTCCCAATATTTTTATTCAATTATGGTTGCGTCGTATTTTCGTGTTAACCGCTTTCCGACTTGTTTCCTAATTTGGATAATCGGTCACAATAACTCTTAAACCTAGCCCAATAATTTTTGATTGACCCAAATTTCTTGATGGGTCATTAGAGGATATTATTTGAAGTCTATATATGATTTTTATTTAATTTGCTGACTCATCCAAGTACGCGTGATAATGATTTTTCGACTTATTCATGAATTACAATAATAAGTCGCGAAACACTTTAAACTTGGCTAATCCGATTTTTTGTGGCACAAATTTCTTTGTGGAACATTTTGGAATAATGTGTGGGGTTGATTTATAATTTTTATGGATTTTTTCGATGTGGTTTAGCACATACGATAATGATTCATATGTTTTAAATACTTTGATATTATGGAAATTATTTATTTTCATTTATTCGAATTTTTATATAGTTAAAATTTCCGGGGTGCTACAATTGTTCATTAAATGCTCTGAATTACTTAACTGTGGTGCAATTTACACTACTATGTACTTTGCTCACGTCTCCCCGATTTATTCCGTGCTAAATTGGCGGGGCGTGACAGTTGGTATCAGAGCCTAGGATGTCTTAATCAGATATCTTAAGTTTAGGATGTTCTAGGATGTCCTCATTAGATATCTTGAGGTCTAGGCTGTTCTAGGACAAACTGCCATGACACGTGTCTAAATCAACCATCATACCTGAGCGAGGATTGGGTAGAACCGTGGTTAAAATTTAAATGTATATAGGCTTACCCATATTAGTTCAATGCTACTTTAGTACCCTGACGTCGACCTTATTCTTGAAGGAACTCTTAATGGAATCCAAGCATATGCCACCACAAGACAAAATAAGATCAACTCAAAGGTTAGTTCTGGCTTGTCGGCAAGCCGCCCAACTACTAGAAAGAGCTTTGGAGCCGACCAAAAAGATTAGGAAAGTGAATAATAAGAAGGGAAAGGAAGACACCACCTTGAAAAGGAGATGAACCAGCAAAAGAAACATAACAAGGAGTTTTTCAGGATCATCTGCCTTCATTGTCATAAGTCGGGACATTTGACGAAGGAGTGCTGGCGTAAGGTTGGTGCATGCCTACGATGTGGCAATTTGGAACATCAAATGTTAGACTGTCCACTCTTAAAGGAAAACCCCACTAGCAAAAAGGAGCTATACACTAAGATAAAAGGGAAGCGACCAAATAGTGGTAAGGGTAAGATGACGAATAAGAAGCATGGCAAGCGACTATCCCATGGTCAAGAGGATCGATGTAACCACTGCGACAAGGCAAGCCACGTATCGAAGGACTGTTGGAAGAATCAGGGAAGTACTTTCGATGTGGCAGCTCAGACCACAAGATTGGAGAATGCCCAAGATGGAGAAAAGATGTCAAGAAGAATCAACATATCAAGATCCACACAAGGCTGTGGCACAACTCTCTACAACGGACGAAGTGGTAACCGTAAAAGGTAACTCTAAACTTACCCTGATTATTACCTTTAGCTTAGAATGATGATTCGTATGTAACCAAAGGAGTCATGGAATTTGGGGACCAAATTCTTTTATGTTGGGGAGGATGTAGTACCCCAGAAAATTTATTAATTAAAAATTATAGATAAATTGAAAATTTTGTCACTTAATAAAATCAAACTAGTTAAAAGGATACGCATCATTATTGCATGCGTAAAAACTCATATAAAATTTTGTAAAAATAAAAGTTATACCTTAATAATATTCTCTAATGACCCATTAAAAAATTTGGGCATAGAAATATCATTTGGACCAAGTTTTAGAATTTATATGACTTATTATTGTAATTAAAGAATCAGTCGATAAACCCAGTATTATATGAGCCAAAGTGGATTAAATATTAAAATAAAATTATGGGTAGACTCCAAACGATATGTAGTGATAGTCCATCATAAGAATTGGACCAATGGACCTCTCATAGCCCATGAATAAATTCAAGTAAGAAAAATACAATAAAATCCGAAACTCTATATTCCCTAATTAAAAGGGAAAATTCCGTAAGTTAAATCCCATTAAGTGATGGGTTTTGTTAAATGGATCATATAAAAATTTATTGGACCAGAATAGAGATTTTTAAAAGATGAATAATAAAATAATACCCAAAATTCGTATATTTAATATTGCCTAAAAAGAAAAGGGCTATTAAATCATTAAAATAGTGAATATGGGTTAGAATTGGACTCCTAACCCTACCCTAGTTAGTTGGCCACAAAATTGCAACCCATCCTAACCCAAATAGGAGGTGGAAAGCTTGGAAGGTTGAGAGAAATTAGGAAATCTCAGAATTAAAGGGGAATTAGAGTCATAATAGGAAATAGAAACCAAGGGATCTTAAATACTCTCCAATCTCTCCATGGGCATAATGCATTGCTGAGGGTTGCTGGACGTGGAGAAGAGGCCAAGGAAAGGGAGAACTTGTGGGGAGAAGGATTGCTCAGGCCCCAACCCTTGTTCTTTAAGTTCTAAGCCCTAGAAGACAAAACGACTCAAAGGTAGGCATTCTCACAAGCTAAACTCAATTAATTTCGTCTGTAAGATGTTCCTAACATCAGGAACAAAAGCCCTATTGTTGCTCTATTTTTCATCGAGCCAATCTTTTGTTATTTATTTTTGAAGTTCTACAACCAACTCAACCACGAACTCTCATGTTAAATCTAGATCTCCATGTACTCTTGATCCCATGCCATTAATTTTTAACTAGAGATACTAATCGTTGTTAGGCATCGTTTGCCCCTGAAAGCCTTAATTTTAATATAGTATCCTGCTCGAATTAAATCTTTTACCTTCACTGTACACTATTATGTGTTCATCGAGCATGTTCATGTTTAAAACCTATCCAGACCTTGATGATTTATGAATTCCTACTTACTGTAAGTACCCTCGCATGTCTAGATTAGTTTGCAAGTGATTTCATAATTTTTCATCAACTGTGCATCGAGTTCTTAATTTTTGAATGAACCTATGTCAAAACATGGAAACTTGGACCGCAATCTAAGGCATGGTCCTTTTCCCGCTCGGTCTCAGGTGCAGCATCTGAGAACGTGACGGCCCGATAGGCCACGTTATCAGGGATGATCGCCACCAGCAACCTGTCGCATTCTGAACGCGACAGGCACTGGCGTTGCGTTCTGGATCCTTGTCTTGACCGACCCGTCGCGAACCTTGATTGACCCTGTCGCGTTCTGTAAGTACCCTGTTGCGACCTTTACAGGGGTACATCGCCTTCTAGTCTTTTGCAGGAAAACCCCATATTTTTGCTAATCTAGACTTTCTACAGTAACCTTATACCTTGTTGACTATCTTAAACACAGTAAACGAAACTGTTAAACTTGGCTTTGTAATTGTTAATTAAAAGTCATTCACATGATCTTTTCATATCCATGATTCTCATTATCACATGCGCATACTTGTAACTATCCGTTAAGACTTGACTTGGCATGAAAATATCTCATAATATATCTGGTAATTTACTTTAATAATGTATTTAAATTGCCCTATTTTTAAATAGACTTGTCTTCGCTTCTCGCGTTGTTTTTGGAATACCATTACCGATGCTCTACTATTCTAGAATTCCTCTGGAACGTCGAGCACTTGTTATATATATACACTTTCTCTTGACTTGGACAAACTCTTCGTCGGATATTTCTTCTGCAGGACTAGTGAATCCTTGTTCAAGGCCTCCGTAAGACTCCTCTGTCCATGAAGTCCCACATGGTCGATGAGCTGGTTGTACCCTAACACCTATGATACCTTTAGGGATCAGTAAGATCCAAACGTCCTTAGTTTTCTCTCTCTCCTATCATTGAATCACGCCGGACCTTTGGACCCATGCATAACATGGCCAGTGGAAGGGTAGTGAATTCCACCTGACTGCCAACACCAAATGCGCGTGTTGTGCAACTGTTACTATCGCTCGTTTAATCGTCGTTTCAAGTGCAATGACCTGTAATGCTCATCTATACACTACTCGCTCATCTATTCATGTTCTCTATATACTCGTCTATTCATCTAGTACCCTCATCTATTCTTGGTACTCTATTTGGCCATCTATTGATTGTCTATGATAATAAAAATAACCAATGCCTGGGAATATAGGGCCCGATCTGGTCCTTGGGAGAGCGCCCGAAAAGTGCTATTTGCCCGCGGGAGTTAAAATGATCAGGATGTCGGCATTACATCCAAGTGCCATACTATCAAGATTAATCGATGACAATCAAAACAAAGTGCTATTTCTCTCGTTATCTTTCAAAAACAAAGTGCTATATTCTCTCGTTGTCTATTGACAAACAAGTGCTATACTCTCTCTCGGCTTTCTACGGATAACCAAAGTGTAATGCTATCTCGATTGACAAAAGCTAATCAAGGTGCTATACTATTTCGATTGCTGAAAATCAATCAAAGTGTAATTTACTCTATATATGGCCAACTACTCTCTCACTCTCCTTTCTATACATGTAACTTGCTATTGCTTGACAATGACGTTACTTGCTATCGTGAGTTATCAATTTCTATCGTGACTTGATCATATTCATTGTGCTATATTTGATTACGTGCTATTTGAACCATGTTACTTGTGCTATTAATATCTCGACTTTACATGATTCGCTCTATCATTAGTTACTCTACCCTTTAAAGCATTAATTAATTAAAGCGTGCTTGACTCATGAGATTTAAGTCCTACTGAGCATTATCGCTCACCCTTCGTTATTTATTATTGTGTCTCAGGTAAGTCGGGCGATGACGTTACAAACACTAATGGGACAGGACCAGAGTGATGAGCGACCTGGAATCAATTGTTGAAGTTTCCCTAGTACCATGGAGTCTAGTAGCTACTGCTTAGATTTCTTTTCCAATGTAATGATGTCATTGAGCCCTATGCATTGGCTCTAAATTAGTGGTTGTAATAGTTTTAGTAAAATTTCAATGAAATGAAGAGTTTATTCCAATTATTGTTCATTAGATGCTCTGAATTACTTAACTGTGGTGCAATTTACACTACTATGTACTTTGCTCACGTCTCCGCGATTTATTCCGCTGCTAAATTGGTGGGGCGTGACACCTACACATGCTTTCTATACATGATAATTAACTTGACTCATGTTGCAAATCACAATTCATAACAATCATATTCTTAAAATAAGCAAATATCCATGAATGTCCTATAGCATGCTTTCTACACATATCTTATCACATGATTCATGGTTCAAGCTCTATTCATATCATTGCACAATTCTACAAATTTAGATCATAGAAATATGTACCATGTAATTAACAATCCTAGCATGATATCTAGTTGTTTTCACATACATTGTAACACTTATTCACATAATTAGCTTGCTGTTTTAATATAAAATTTTCATATTCAAATAACACTAGCACATGGATTATATTAAAATATACAACATGATACTAAACATGATATCACAATTAACATAAATCACATTAACACATATATAACATGAACATATGCATTTTTACCTTGGTTTTCACATGCATTTACTCTCTCATTTACATTCACTTTCATTTGTACATGATTTCACACATTTTTCACATAGTTTTCACTTGCACATTCACATATCACATGTCACATCACTTGCACTTACCACGTGCCACATTCAAATGTCACTTTACACATTATTCACATTTTACACTTTTTATACTTAATTTGCCGTGACACATAGTCCTAACCACCATAAGTAGGACACACATACACATACACATAACACATACCCGTCACCTAGGCAACACAGTGACGAATCTTGGTACTGCATAGACCGGGAGAAGCCCTCTCCACCCTAACTAGTGGTACTTGTCCACCTCCAGGATTTCATCCTAATGCCCAGAGGATATAACATACACATAACACATTGAGCCTTCCCATAGGGACTTTACTACAGTACGGCTCCACAGCCCTCTATGGTAGCAGTGTCAATATCGACACAATTTACACATTATCACTTTATCACATTCACTTATATGCACAATTTAATCCTTTTCACATGCACTTTAAATAACATTCATATCTCAAGTTACAGAACTTAACCATACTGTTTCACAATGAAAATTAATCATAACAGAGCCCTGATCATGCTGCTAATCACTAAATTCCACATGATTAAAATTAAACATGCTTACCATGGTCAATTGTCATTGTTAAACTAATAACATTACCTACTGCTTTCAAAATAGCATGAAACTTTTAACAGGCTTCACACAAGTTGTTTATCACATACCTAAATTTTCAGATTTGTCGCAGTTATAAAACTAATTTTTAACAATTAAACAGACTTCATGTAGATTTATTAAGGAGTTCACTTAAGCATGGTTCACAACAATACAGTTGGTTCTAACAGTTCTGAGACCTAAAAACAGTAATCATAGCATCATGGAAATTTTTTGAAACCCTAATTTACAACGAATCTTTTTATTTAGAATTAACATGGTCAAATCAAGCTCATTTCTCTAATATAGAAATTACATTAAATAAAAATATGCACATAAATTCGACTGAACCTTATGATATGACCTACTGACCATACGTGATCAACTGTAATTTTTATAGGATGCATAGACAACCGCAAGTCCAACAATCACAGCACATAGTTCAAGTACATATTTTTGAAAAACCTGAAGAACTTGGCAGTAAGGGGGTTGCCGCCAACCAAGGTTAACGGCACACGATGTTGCCGCTAACACAAGAACTTGGCGGCACACAAGCGGCCGCCAACCTCCTGTCTGCAGAAGTGCGTACCAAACTCAACTATAAATGAGAATTGGGGGTTCCAGGATTCGAATAAATTCCATAAAAATCCTGAGACCTAAGGGACATGTATAGGGATGTAATCCCTAGATTACTTGCCTGATAGAAAATCTATAAAGGTCTAATTTTGTCGAAGAAGCCGTCCTCGGCCAAGCCAAGAAGGTGCACAAACTCCTTCCAGATCCGGTCCTTGTGTTGACGTAGGTCTATCTCCGAAGCCGGAGAAGCTTCCTCAATGCTTGGAATTCCTCCCAGTCGATGTAGATCACCAGAAGACCACCCAACCTCGTCGGATCAAGCTTGCAAAGATAGTTTTTCTCAAGAGCAAAAACACCTAATTAGGCTAAAACCTGGTGTTTTATAGAGCTTAATGATCGGGATACGCATTACATTAGGGTTGCCTACCGTTAGAGCTAGGTGATCCAGAACTGCTAGAAACGTAGCCATTTCCAGATCTGGAATTGCAACTTAACTGGGAAACAGATGTCCACATTTACTGCAGTTAACATGAAGTCAGCGTCCATCGATCTGGACGTCAACCTCTCCTGGACATGCAGTCAACGGCACACTGGTTGCCGTCAACATGCAATTAACGTCAATGTATGTCGACGTTAACTCACATTTCGGCCAGAACACAGAAATACATCAAAACAGATATACATATACACCATAAACAATTTAATGTGTACAGAAAATAGATAGATATCATATGCACAGAAATATATATATATATACATGTATACATACATTTGCACATGAGTATTAAACACTTATATTATGCACAAGGTTAAACAAACATAGTATGAGCAAAATTCGAGGGTCTCACATATATAGACAATAGAGTCGGGGTAAACCTAGGTCTTAAGAGTCTTGACCGTTGGGGATGGGTTTTCTAAACGGACTCCAAAGAAAACGGGGTAGTTTCAGATCTGAAATCCCAAACGCAGCTGGAGAAGTAAACGGCCACATAACTGCCGTCAACCAGAAATAGGCGTCAATCGATGTGGATGTCTATTTCTTTTGGTCACACAATCAACGGAACAAAAGTTGCCCTCAACATGCTCTTAATGTCTAGGGATGTTGATGTTAAACAGAGTTTCGGAAGAACAATCAAAGCATCAAACATATATAATATGCACAGAAATTGAGGGCCTTACACCCTCTCCCCCTAAAAGAAAACTTCGTCCCCAAAGTTAGAGCAGAAATACTAACCAAACAAATGGGGATACTGCTTCTTCATGACGTCCTCAAATGTAGCCTCCTCCCGTGAGAAATTTCTCCACAACACCTTCACGGATGCAATAGCCTTGTTCCTGAGGTGCTGATCCTTCCGATCTTGGATAGCTACTGGTCGCTCTACATAAGACAAGTCTGGATAAATCTCCACTGACTCGTGGCTGATAACATGTGATGGATCCCGCACGTATCTCCTGAGTATAGACACATGGAAGACCGGGTGCACACTAGCTAGCGCTGGGGGTAAAGCTAGCTCGTATGCCACACTACCCATCCGCCTGAGAATCTCAAATGGGCCAATGAATCGTGGACTCAACTTGCTATGCCTCGAACTGACCACACCTCAAGTAGGTGAAACCTTGAGAAAAACATGCTCGCCAACCTTGAACTCTAAGTCCTTCCTCCTATTGTCGGCGTAGCTCTTCTGCCTATCCTATGCTGCAACCAATCTCTACCTGATGAGTTGAATCTTATCCAAGTTTCTTGCACCAACTCAAGTCTAACCAACTGCCTATCACCTGTCTCCTCTCAGCACAAAGGAGATCTACAGGGCTGACCGTACAAAGCCTCAAATGGAGCCATGCCAATACTCGCATGAAAACTGTTGTTGTAGGCGAACTCCACAAGAGGTAGGTGATGTCCCAGTCACCCTTCCAATCAAGCACGCATGCTCTCAACATGTCCTCGAGCATCTGAATCGTCCTCTTGGACTGATCATCTGTCTGAGGGTGAAATGCCGAACTAAGCTTCAACTGAGAACCCAAAGCCTCCTGAAGACCCTACCACAGCATCGATGTAAACCGCGGGTCTCTGTCAAAGATAATAGACTTCGGCACACCATGCAGTCTAACAATACTGCCAACATACAGCCTCACAAAGCTCTCCCAGACACTGTTCTTCCTCATGGGCAAGAAGTGAGCGTCTTGGAGAAACAATCTACAACCACCCAAATCGAGTCATTGCCCTTAGCTGATCTAGGCAAACCCATCACAAAATCCATGGTGATTGCTTCCCACTTCCATACAGGTATCTCCATCTTTTACATAAGGCCTGATGGTCTCTGATGCTCGGACTTAACCTGCTGATACACCAAACACTGAATACAAATTCTGCCACATCCTTCTTCATGCCTGAACACCAGAAGGATCTCTTCAAATCCTGGTACATCTTGGTGTTTCCTGGATGAATGGAGAACCGAGACGTGTGAGCTTCTGCAAGTACTCGCTCATGAACTTCCACTATATCTGGTACACATACCCAGTGCTGAAATCTGATGACACCGTCCTCATCTCGAGCAATGCCTGCCTTGCCCACCATCTCCTAAGGTCTAGGATCAGCTCCCCGCTACTCATCACCTCGTCCAACACCGTGGATCGTATAGACAATTATGCCACGAAATATTGACACAACTGTGGCTCTAGTTCGGTCATAGCACATGCGCATCCTCTAGCATCTTCCAATCCTTTTGAAGTAAGGACCTCTTCCTGCTAAGCGCATCCGCCACAACATTCGCCTTCCTTGGATGGTACTGAAGCTCAAAGTCATAGTCCTTAAGGAACTCTCTCCACCTTCTCTGTCGCAGGTTCAACTTCTTCTGAGAGAAAAGGTACCTCAAACTCTTGGGTCAGTGAACACCTCTAACTTGACACCATAAAGATAGGGTCTCCAAATCATCAGTGCATGGACACAGCCGCCAACTCCAAATCGTGGGTCTGATAGTTACTCTCATGCTCCTTTAATTGGCGGGAAGCATAGGCAACTACCTTACCATGCTGCATCAAACCACAACCAAGGCCTATCTGGGAAGCATCTGAATAGATAGAAAAACCTCGGCACCACTAGGCAAGATCAACATGGGTGCCGACGTCAGCCTTGTCTTCAACATCTGGAAACTGCTCTCACAATCATCAGACCACACATAACTCCTTTCCTTGTCAGTTAGTCAGAGGTGCTACGATAGAGGCAAATCCTTCAATGAATCGCCTGTAATAGCCTGCTAACCCAGAAAACTCCTGATCTCAGATGGTGTCCTCGGAGTCTCCCACTCTAACACTGCCTGAACCTTCGCCGGATCAACAACAACTCCAGCATCTGAGATAACATGCCCAAGGAAGTGAACCTCGCTCATCCAGAAGTCGCACTTGCTGAACTTGGCATACAACTTGTGCTCTCAGAGAACCTCTAGAACAATCCTCAGATGCTCACGGTGTGTAGCCTCATTAGGGGAATAGACTAACACATCGTCTATGAACACCACAACAAAACTATCCAAATATGTCCTAAACACCCTATTCATGAGATCCATGAATGTTGCAGGGGCGTTAGTCAGACCAAATGGAAGCACAAGGAACTCATAATGTCTATAGCAGGTCTTGAATGTAGTCTTGGACACATCCTCTATTAGGATCAGATTTTCGGTAATGGCAAATCTAGAAGGGGGGGTTGAATAGATTTACAGCGGAAACTTAAGCAATTAAAAATTACTTCGAAATAAAGAATCTACTCAATTAAAACCCCTCTGATCTTATGTAATGTGTGTTATCAAGATGTGAGAAACACTTTATCAAATAGTGTAAGTGTCAAATATGTGCTTAACGTGTGTGAACAAATTAATTAGTGTGTAGGCAAAATCCCTATGCATGCATCTAGCGCAATACAATGCAAACACAAATCAAACCACAATGCACAAGGGATTTTTAGGTGGTTCAGAGATCACATCCAGTGACTCCTACATCCACACCTCACACAGTGAGGCACACACTACTCAAAGAACTGAGTACAACACACACATGAGCACTCAGGCTCAGTCCATACACACACAAGCTAGAAGAACCACTCTGTAGAGATCAAACCCTCTAGCTAAGGAAAGATCTCACACACAAACACAGTGACAAACACTTGGTCTGCACTGCACATCCACAACACACAATTCAGATCTGTGCGCAAACCAGCACAGATCGCATCACACACACTACGATCTGTACCAAACACTTGTACATATCAGAAAACAAACATCCACATAGAATCCACATACTGATCTTAGTTCAGTACACACACACACAAATCTGAAATGAATTGAGTTGAGAAAAGGTATGAGGGAGGAAGACATATCCCTTCAAATGTAGATCTGATCACCACGATCACAGATCCACATGTTTCTTCCTCAATTCTGCTGCTGCTCCTCTTCTTCTTCTTTTCCTTCTTCTTCTTCTTCTTCTTGATCGGCACTGCTCTGCTTCAGGAACTTCTGGATTGTGATTTCTTCTTCTTCTGCTATTGCACTTCTTCCAGATCTTCTCCTTCTTGAGCACACCCCTTCTTTCTCCAGAGCTTGGCCTTGATTCCCACGTCCTCTATGTTGAAAGGCTGGTCTGCAACTTTTGGAGATTGAGCAAGGCACTAGAGAGACCATCTTTTACCACCAAAAGCTTTTTTGAGAATTGTATGGGTTGGATACTCTTTGGGGTACGAAGATCGTGGGTATTTATTGTTGGGTTGAATGCAATTCATATCATTTCCCTCCTATTTTGATGATGACAAGAGGTGTTCTTAAAGCATTTAATTGAAACATGCCAAAAACATCATACCTGAAATTCATGTTCAAAAAGTATTTTTCAAACCACATTTATCATTTATGGTCATGATAAATCATTTAACTAATGATATATGTGTTTATTTTTCAGGTACAAACATTTTTAAGCAAAAGATGAGTCGACACACCCATCAATGGTGTCGACACATCAACACAGATTCAAAGGCAAAATGTGTAAAAATGTTGAGACTGTGTCGACACATGTCAAGAGTGTGTCGACACGAGTGGCAGTTTTTTCAGAAATCAAGCCTACCCAGGTCGACACACTCTCAGAGCAGTCGACACTAGATCCCGTTCCCAGAACAGCCAGTTTGAAGAATTGGGACAGCAGGTCGACACACTCTCAGAGCAGGTCGACACTAGATCCTGTTCCCAGAACAACCAGTTTGAAGAATTGGGATAGCAGGTCGACACACTCTCAGAGCAGGTCGACACTAGATCCCATCCCAGAACAGCCAGTTTGAAGAATTGGGACAGCAGGTCGACACACTCTCAGAGCAGGTCGACACTAGACCCAGTTCCCAGAACAGCCAGTTTGCAGATTTGGGACAGCAGGTCGACACACTCAAGAGCAGGTCGACACGGGACCTTCTTCCCAGAACAGCTTCTTACATATTCTGGACAGTGTGTCGACACTACCACCAGGGCAGGTCGACACACTACGGAAACTTTTCATCCTAAAGTTGATGGCTGCCACGTGTCCTTCTAGGGCGATCAGAATCTTCCTAGGAACGCGTGCCCTTGTACCCCAAAAGGGTATTTTTGGGATCCTAAGGATATAAAAGGTCTTTTTGGCCAGCCTTCACATGAGACAAGAGACCCAACTCTCTTAGAGCCTCCAAAAAGCTCCTGGCGGCCAGTAAGAGCTCGTGTCTCCTTCCTCTGCTCTCCAAGTGCTTCCAGAAGACCAATTTCCACCAATTCAAGGTGTGGGAATTGGAATTTGATTCCTGAAGACTCCTCTGAAGCATTCCAAGGAGGCAGAGCCTGTAGAAGACTTCTTTGGTGAAGAATTCGAGGAAGATCCAACTTCTCAAATTGCAGAGTATCGACTTGGACTTCAAGCTTCACAAGTTTCTTCCCAATTCAAGCTTCTACAAGGGAGTACACTGAAGAACGAAGCCTTTCAATTCAATTCATCCTTTCTTCTGTTCTTCTGAGATATCCTTTGAGATTATGCAAGTGCTTCTGCATAACTCTCTTTAGAGTTCTCAAATTTCGACTAGATCTGTTGCTAGAGGATCTTAGTCTTAAGTTGGTGTCTAGCAAGTTTTAGTGTGAACTTTGTGCTCAGTTTGTTGTGAGCCGTCGAGCTAGTTTGAGTTGTCAAGCTCAGGGTTGGTTGAGCAGTCTTGCTCTGTGTTTCTAGAGTAGTCTTGCTCTAGAGGTTGTGTGAGTTGTATGCTCTGAAGTGTTGGAGTTGTTAGGCTCCTTTGGGTGTGTAGCCCAGTTGTGTTAGTGAAGCCTCACGGGTTGTGAGGGGTGGATGTAGGAATCACTTGGGTGATTTCCGAACCACCTAAAAATCTTTGTGCATTTGTCTTCTGTGGTTTGATTGATTCATCCGCTAGATGCTTGCATAGGATCCGTTTTAATTCACTTAATCAACTTGCTTCACATCTAAGTTTTTCAACTCACTCAAATCTAATCAGATCTGTAGTTTTTCACTGATAACATTGCCTCTGATTCTAAATAGTTTTCAAATTACTTAAGCTTCCGCAAAAGTGGCTAAGATCTATTCATCCCCCCCTTCTAGATCTTTTCCACACATTCATTTCGATCCTTCAATTGGTATCAGAGCGGGTTTACATCGATCTGATTTGAACTGAGCAGTTTTTGTTTCTGAGTATTGAGTGTTTGATTGTTTGCTTGTTTGTTTGCTTGCTTGTTTAACTCTTTCTCTGTGCTTTTACTTAAGTGTCATGGACTCAAAGGGTTTCATAGCTGAGGGCCATTCCATAAATAGGCCACCATTCTTTAATGGTTTGGACTATTCTTATTGGAAGAACAGAATGCAAGTGTTTTTAAGGGCCCAGAACTATGAGATCTGGAAAGTAGTTGAGGTGGGTCCCTATGAGAACCAGGGAGAAGAAGATACCTGGACAAGGGAACAGATAAGGAAAGCTACACTGAATTATAGTGCCATGAACATGATTCAGTGTGCTGTCCATCCCAAGGAGTATTCGAGAATCTCTATGTGCAAATCTGCAAAGAGATGTGGGATAAACTCGAATTACTCTATGACGGAACATCTCAGGTCAGGAGACCAAGGCAAACATTTTAGTTTCAGAATATGAACTCTTATGATGAAATCTAATGAATCTATTTCTGAAATGTTTGCCAGATTCATGGTGATAGTCAATGGACTCAAGGCTTTGGGTAAGGAGTATACTGATGCACTTGGTAAGAAAAATTTTGCGTTCACTTTCTTCAATTTGGCATACCAAGGCCACTGTTATTGAAGATTCAAAAGATTTGTCCAAAATTTCTTTGGATGAATTGATTGGATCTTTAATGACATATGAAATAAACTTAAAAAGAAATGAAGAACACATCATTAAGACCAAGCCTATGGCACTCAAAGCCTCTTCAAGTAACAAAGATAAAAATCAGGATAAGACAAGTTCTGAAGAATCTGAGTCGAATGAGGATGAGATTGCCCTCATGACCAGACAATTCAGGAAATTTTGAAATATAGGAAAGGGAAAATGACTGGGAAAAGAAATTTCCCTCAGGTAAGAAGAACACTTCCTCTTCAATTTCAATAAGAATCATAAACCTGATGAAAATGTTATCTGTTACAGGTGCAACAAGCCAGGACACATGAAAGGAGAGTGTCCTGAGAACAAGAAGGAAAAGCACAAGAGATTCCAGAATATAAGAAGCCAAAGGCCATGGTAGCCACTGGTCTGATGAAGATACAAGTGAGGAAGAAGAAGAGAAGAAGTCTCAAGCTCAGAGAGTGAGGAAGTTTGCTTCATGGCCAACAACATAGATGGAAAGGTAAATACTTCCTTTGAAGACTATAGTGTTGAAGATTGGCAGGATGTGTATGCAGAATTAGTTGAAAGATATTCTGAAATGAGAAAATAAAATAAACACATCAAAAAGAAAATTGAAAATCTCTATCATAACCAATCTTCAAACAATAGAATCTGTGAACTGGAATCTGAAGTAACAGACTTGCTTGAAGAAAAAGAGAATCTCCTAAACCTAATGATGAACTGAAACTTGCCTCTCAAAAGGCCTCCAAGAATTCAGAAACTTAAATGAAAAGTTGGAAATTGAAAAACAAGAAAAACAACAGAAAATTGAAGAAATTGAAGTTCTTAAAAACCAGCAAGGAAAGGGAGGAGGTTATCCAAACCTTCACAAAAGGCCAAGATAACCTAGAGGCATTGCTAGGATCCAACATGACAACCACATCTCATGGATTAGGATTCAACAAGAAGAAACCAAAAAGACAAATCTGGTGAGAAAAAGGGAAAAGCACCACTAATTAATTTTGTCAAGGGTCCTAATATGGAAAACACTGAAATCCAACAAACAGCAAACAAAACCCCAAAAAAAACTCAAAACAAATCAAAACCAAAAACAAAAGAAGACTATCAGGTCGACACAGTCCCCTGACAGGTCGACACCAGTCCATAAGAAGAAGACTTCTGTGGCTGTTGTGTCGACACCAGTACAGGAGAGGTCGACCTGCTCAACACCAAAAACCAAACAACTCACCAAAAATTCAATAAAAATCTGAAAAATAAGAAAAAGGGAAAAGAATAATCCATGAAAAACCTTGGACCTCCAAGATAACACTTCAAGAAGATTGGACTAATCCTTGGAACCAATGGTATGAAAATCCCTGTTGGTATTATCCTCAATACTCTTATCCAAATTTCTGGATGTACCAACACAATCCATGGATTCCACCT
>JACBKR010000663.1:0-98237 GCA_014218235.1 Colocasia esculenta
GAAAGGCTATAACTCGCGGGGGTCTAATGATCAGGTGATGGCATACACCAAACGCATGACTATCAAGATTGATCTAAGACAATTCACAAACATTCCGTACATGATACTTGACTTGTGGTTGATAAGAAGATCGACCAAATGCATGTTACTTGCTTTACTTGCTATCGTGACTTGTGCACTGCTGTGCAATTACTTGTTAACTTGAAATATGGCCAAATCTTTTGTACTTGTTACCTATGAAGGTATTCTTGTCTTGTGAACTTACTGGCACGACTATACCTGATCGTTCTCGTACTTGCTCGTTCCTGTTAGTTATCCTGCTTGATAAAAGGTTAAACACTTTAAGCCTGCTTGTTTACATGAGATATTAAGTCCTACTGAGCGTTATTCGCTCATCCTGCATTTTTATTTAATGTGTTTCAGGCGAGTATGACGATGACCACACTCACGAGGACGGGACTGAGGATGATGCTCAGGAGTGACCCTTTCCAGCAACCAAGGCTTTCTAGTAGTAGTCAGTTAGTATAGTTATGAGTTAGTGAGTCAGATAGTCATTTATGTAATAATTTGATTTTGAATAAAGTACTCTGGGCCCTAGTTTTGGCTCTGATACGTTGATGTATTAGTCAGTTAATGAGTTATCAGTGAATGTAATGGAGGTTGTTGGATTATTAATGAAATTGGAGATTAATTGGTGTTATCCAATTGTGCAATGGTTTGTTAATTATTCTCGCTCTGTACTATTTAATAACTGTAATCCCGCTCCGATATTCCGCGTCGGGGCGTTACATGATATCATCTCTAAGTAATGGGTCAAAAACTCATACATTGTCTTAAGTAATGCTTATTGATCATAAGTTCATTCATGAAGGAAATGATAATTTTAACTGTATCTTGAGGAACTGTCTAATAACATGAACTGCAAGATTGTCTTTGACACATGCTATTAGAACTGGAAATACTTATTGTTGATCAATCTTATCTCTGCTTTCTTGACATGAAAAATGATGTTTGAAGTTCCGGTTAGTCCTAATTATTCACCTGGGTGCATTGTTAAGGGACTAACAATGAGTAAGTTGGGGGATGTGATAATATCACAATTATCATAAATAATCATGCCATTTTGTTGATTGATACTGATTAATTCATAAGATTTCTATTATCATGAACAATAATTGATTAAATTCAATTATATGTTGTCTTTGCAGGTTAATGGGCTATTGAATGAAGTGCTTAACAGGCCAATGGACCAAGCAGTCCAACAGTGGCAAATCTGGCATTTTCATAATGTTACAAAATCCCTAGCCGCTTGCCTTTTCTCTTTCCCCATCATCTTTTCATTTTTTCTAAGATTTCTCCCTACTTTTGAAAACCTCTCTTTCAGATAGAGAGATCTCTATTTAAAAGCTCCCCCTCTCTCTCTCGATTTTTATTCCTTTTTTCCCCGCAACTCTCTCTCCCACATTCTCTTTCTCACTTTCTCTCTCTCCCTCTGTTCTCTGATCCCTTTCTTCCTCTCTTCTCCTTCTCTTTTCTCTCTTTTCTGGCCGCTCTCCCTCTCGGTGTGACGGAAGCAGAAGCAGCAGCAGCGCCCTGCTGCCCCGCCAGCGCCTGCCACGCGCAACTGCCGCGCACGCCAGCGCCCCCGCGCCGCGCCCGCGCCCTGCCGCCTCCACGCGCCCGGCCGCCTGCTGCGCCCGCGCCTGCTGCCCCTGCTGCCTCGCCAGGCTGCGCGCCTGCCCAGCCCGCCACGCGCCCAGGCCGGCCTCCCCTTGCGCGCTCCGCCCGCCAGCGCCCCAGCGCCCTCCTCTCTACGTGCATGCATGCACGTAGAGGAGGCCGCACCGCCTCTCTCTCTCCTCTCTCGTTTCTCTCCTATCCCCTCTCTCTCTCTCCCGTTCTCTTCTCTCTTCTCCCAACGCTCTCTCTCCTCTCTTTTTCTCTTTCCTCTCTCCTCTCTCTCTTTTCTCTCCTCTCTCCTCTATCTCACGCGCTCTCTCTCTCTCTCTTTCTCTCTCCTCTTCTCAGTGCCCTCTCTCTCCTCTATCCCCTCTCTCTCTCTCTCTCTCTCTCTCTCTCTCTCTCTCTCTCTCTCTCGTAGGCTCTCTCTCTCTTCTCTCTCTTTTCTGTTTTCTCTCATCTCTCTTCTCTCTCTTTATGTTATTTCTCTCTCCTCTCACCCCTCCCGTTAATTTAGTTTATTTCTACATTGTGTTAAACAGTTACATTTATTTAAATAATGTTAGTTGTGCTTTGTTAATTATTCCTCCCACTCTCTTATTCTGTCTCTCTCTCTATCATGTTTCTTTACAGTTTGTTTAACTTGGATTAGGTAAGTGTGGTTAAATGATTATTTTCTCTTGCGTCTCTCTCTACTCTACTGTTTATCTCTCTCTCAACCACCATCTTTAGGTTATGTTTATTTTGTGCAACTTAGTTTATTCTCACCACATTATTTTCTTAACTAAAAACTCAAGGTTTTCAATTCTAAAATCTAGTTCTCCGTGGATTCGACTCGGCTCTCACCACTTAACTACCGTTTAAATATTTAGTGTAGGCCTATTATTTGAGATTGTTAGTCACGTGTTTAACGACGCATTCGTGGGCTATCAATTTTTGGCGCCGTTGCCGGGGACAAGCTCAAATATCTCTCTCTCTCTCTCTCTAGGTCTCTAGAGAGAGAAGCTCTGAGCTTCTTGTGGCTGCGGCCATGGTTCCCCTAGGGGGGGGGGGGGCTTGCGCCCTCCCCCTCGGCTTCCCCTTCCTCCTACCCCCAGGCCCCGACTTCGATCCATCCTCCATTGTTGCCATCTAAAAGCTATGCTCGAGTTCTCGTGGATGCGCCCTTGTTTGCTCCAGTCTCCATCGCTGTTCATCCTCCGGCCTTTACTGATCTTGGAGAGCCGGCAGTTTTCTTCTCCGCTGATGAGATTGCTGCCTCTCTCAAGCCACTCCAATTTGCTTTAGTAGCTAAAACTCCGTATGGACGACCTCCATTTCAAGAAATCAAGCACCTTCTTCAGCAACGCCTCAGCCTTGGTCAAGATTTCGTCATTGCTGCCTTGGATAATCGCCATCTTCTGCTCCGATGTTCTTCTGAGGATGATTACTTGCGTCTCTTGCTGCGTGAACAGCTTCTTGTGAAGGGTTTCCTTTTCAAATTTCTGAAGTGGACAATCGACTTTGAATGTGGAAAGGAGCCCCCAATCGTTCCGGTTTGGGTTGAGTTCCTTGGGTTGAAGCCAAATTTGTTTCACGAATCCTATATTCGCTCTATTGCAGGGAATATTGGGCGTGTTTTGCAGGTGGCTTTGCGTACATCTCAAATTACCAATGCAGCGGCAGCCTATGCATGTGTCGAACTGGATCTTTTGAAGGATAGGCCCTCAAGAGTTTGGATAGGAATGGGTTCTGTTGGTTTTTGGCAGAAGATCTTGTACCAACACGTGCCCGATTATTGCTCTTCTTGTTGTTTGTTGGGCCATGCAGCATCTTCTTGTCATCGCTCACAAAAGTCTTCATCCAAAGTTGTTTCAGCTGGTGTAGCACCTATAGCAGATGTGCCGGATCCTCCTACACGGCAAAGGTGGACGCCGAAGAACAAGTCTGTCAGAGATGACCTTTCTGGATTGCAGGGGACTGTTTCTGATCGGCCTGGTAAGGAGCAGAGTCTGGTCGCCGAAGATTTGTCTGGAGCAGCATCCATGGATCTGGCGGTTGCCTCATCTGGACGTGTTGTCGCTGCCGCCGGCGGTGATAGCTATGCGGAGGCGCTTCCCGGCGTCCGGGCGATGTCGCCGCCTTCTCAGGGCAAATCCGATTTGCCCGGGCAGAATTCTGGCGTTCGTGGCAACCATGCTATTTTTGGTGTGGGTAATCAGCACCAAAAAATGGGATCTTCGCTGTGTTCGCCTACAGGAGAAGGCCACGAGCTGGATGCGCAATTATTGCATCCTCCAGAAGTCTCCTTTCCTCCTATTGCTGCAGCTGTCATTGGTTCAGAAGAAGGGAGGCCAGCTGGACATGGCCATGTGGAGGATGCCCAAATCTTCCATTCTCTGGAAGACTCCTTGCCACCAAATGCTGCTGCTGACGTATGTTCTGAAGATGGGAGGCCAGTTACGCTGGGATGTTGAAGGTGGGCTATCTGGCCGCCCAACATGAAGTGGAGCCCATTATCGGCAACATTCAAGATTCTAAGTCTGAACTTGTGCTAAATCTTACGGATGATTTTTCTGCTGACCGAGAGGTAGCAACCATATGTGCAACGGTCACTTTTCCTACATCTACACAGGAGCATGTGGAGAATGATGAACATGTGGAGCAATCTTCTTTTAGGAGAGCTACAGCCGCTGGAGATTCTCATACTGCAGCTAAGATAAATACTCCCATGACTTTTGCACAAGTGGTGCGTCAGTCTTCAGCGTCTCAGGGGACGGCAGATAATGGAGCGTCCTCAAAATCTTCTTCCAGTGGATCATCTGATCGACGAATTTCTCGACCATCTCGCAAGGGGAGTGTAAGGATTTGTCTCCCTCGCACTCGAGAACGTTCACCGAGCCCACTACGTTCGATAGATGCTACTAGCATGCCAGTTCAACCTCCAACTTTAGACATGCGAATGAAAGCTTTATCTGTTGCTGATATGGCTAAAGCGGAAAATATCTTTATGCCCGGTTTTCGGTTTGACCAACAGTCATCTGAAATGGAATCGGATGAGGAAAATTTGGAACGTTGTTCTCGTCGTCCTGGCTTACGTCCTCGAGCAGTTCTTCGGCGAACTCATTCATGGGATAGATCATCCATGGAGTTTTAGATATCTTCTGTAGTCGTCGTTTTTTGTATTTGGTCTGCCTATGGTTGTTATAATCTCCTTTGATCAATAAAAATTGGCCTTCTTCGGCCTTTAATAATAATAAAAAAAAACATTAGCATCTTAATTTATACATACGGGTTGACAATAAAATTCACTTAATACTAAAAATAGCGCGTAACTATATATTATTATTTGTAACTTCATTATATATTGTCATAGTTATCATATAAATAAATGTTTTTATTTATTCATTTTAGCTAAGAAATTGTGTCCATACTTTTATTTCTTCAATTTCGATAAGAATCTCTATTGATTTTGTGCTAGTAATTACAAGAATTATTTTGAGAAAAAATACTAATTTTCCTTTTAGTTTAAGAATTTATTTGTGAAATGAATTTGTTTCGGAATTGTTTCTTCCGGACTGCATGACTTTTTTTTTTCCAAATTGTGTTATGGTAGATTTAATTTTTTTCTTGTGATTTTTGGACAGATGTTTTTTTTTATTTCATGATCTTTAAGAAATTATTTGCTAGCTAAAGACATTACTAATAAACCTAAGTAATTGTAAGAATGTTATTTACATGAAGTACATTAAATGTCAAATAATTTATACTGCCACTCTTATTTTGCACAATTATAAAATTTACGCAATATACACATAAATGTATAAGAATTAAGATTTATCTGGACTCTATATATATATATATATACACGTGCTAATTATTACGTATATCTTGAAACCCACATTGTTTAATTTCTTTGATGATGATGATCGATGATGTGTTTTTTCATATACAATATTAATGAAAATCCCATCTTAATTTTTATGTTCTAATAATTAATATAGAAGAGAAAATTTTATGTGGTGCATGCATGATCGATCATATAAATATATATATGCAGATCTATTTCAGGGATTTCTTCTTCGTGGAGGATCGGAGGGGCGTGCGTATTAATATATACTGCTGCTGTCCTGCAGGTCCACCAACGTTAACGTACGTACCCCCAATTATTATAATTATCATGGACGATCACCAAAGATATTTCCTACACACCACCTTAGAGAGAACACGTGCGTCCACGTGGCGGGCTGGGGGATGCCCCCCCGGGTTCACGAGCTTCTCTCTCACCCCGCCGGCCGCCACGACGAGTTCGATTTGGGCGCGGTCATCCACCTGCGCCTGCTCGACATCTGGGACTGCAACGAATATCCCAACCTCCTCGTCCTGTGGCGCAGCATCGCCAAGCAACTGGGCATGATCGACAACGACGACGGCAGTGCTGTTGTAAGGACCATGCTGCACGAGGAGGACAGATACTGGAGGAAGGTACTGCCGGATGTGTGGGACCAGGCGGAGGAGTTGGGGCAGGACGAGAAGATGGAACAGGCGCAGCAGGCAATACGCCGACGCCTGGAGAAGGTCAAGTACCTGCTCGTGCTGGAGAACGTCCGACCCAATGACTTTTCGTCCTCTCTAGAAGGGATCTTCCCGGCCCCGACCCGCCGGAATGGTTGCGGGGTGGTGCTCTCCACCCCCCGTCGATGGGGCCAAGACAACATCCCCTGGGGTGACAGTGCGGGCAAGAAAACCATTGAGTGCGTTTTTCCCGCGTCCGAGTACCCCTACTCCCAACTGTTCAGATGGATCGATGAGGTGGCGGCGTCGATGCAGAAGATGGCCGCGGGGGGCATCGCCGCCGTGGACATAAACTACGATCTGTCGGACGTGATCTTGGGGTCCCTGGTCTACTGGTGGTTGTACAGGTACTGGCGGAGCGTCCCCGTGGCGGAACTACTGAGCTCCTGGGTGCATGCGGACATACTCCCCATGTTGCTGTCTGCTCGGGGACGACCTGCAGTACCGCCATGCTCGGCGTGGGAGGTGGGGAAGAACCTCATGGCAGAGCTCTGCAGGCAGTACCTGCTGGACGTGGAGTGGCGCGACGACGGCAGCGGCAGCCACTGCTGGTGCCGGAAACCACTGGGTACTTTTGACCGTCAAGTCACTCTCAAAGCCGCCGCCGCCGCCGCCGCCGCCGCCGCGCCGCCGCCGCCGCCGCGCCGCCGCCGCCGCCGCCGACGACGCCGCCGCCGCCGCCAACTACGCCGCCGCCGCCGCCGCCGCCGACACCGACTACTTCTTCCGCCTCTTCCACATCCGCCGCAGCGCCCGCGCCGCGGACGCCCGCGCCGCCGCCGCCGCCCGCGCCGCCGCCCGCGCCGCTGCCGCCGCCCGCGCCGTTGCCGCTGCCGCAGCCGCAAGAATCTCCGCCCGCGCCGCGGAGGCCCCCCACATGTACCGCCGTCTGCCGCAACCGCTGTGTACCGTCGACTATGACTACATAAGGCTCACCTGGACAGGTGTGTCTCTGGAATATGCGCGTGAATTAGCGGCCGTGTTCGAGGCCGACAATAGCTGGGTCAATCCGAACTTGCGAGACATTGCTGGGAGTTTCCTCTGCGACGGTCCTTTAAAAAGCGATCTTGATTTAACGGAGACAGAATACAATGATTGGCTTCGAAGCGTCACTGTCTGCTTTGTTGGCCGGTATACAACTGAAGGTATAAACTACTACATTCATCATAAAAAGTAGCAGTTCGTAGTAACATTAATACTAATTCATAGGATTTTCTTAATTCGTTAGTCCCGGCCGGTACTAACTCTCTTCTGCCTGAATTTATATATGTTCACGCAATATTCATGGATGGTGGGAGCAAGCAGATGGCAATGTCGTCTTTGATCGATACATTAGCAATGTTCCGAGACACATCATGGAGATGGATAACCTGAGGGTGCTCGACCTCTCTGATACGAACATAACCACGCTGCCACGCTTCCTCTTCTTCAACCTCCCCGAACTAAGGGTGCTTCTCCTCCAAAATTGCAAGCGCTTGGAGGTTGTTGATATACCAACCAATATTGATGACGAGGATGCTGCATATGGAGCTCTTGACTGCAAGCTGCGAGTGTTGGACCTGAGCCACTCTTCGGTGCGTGAGATATCTGACCATGTCCTACTTCGGCACATGACCAACCTTCAAGAGCTCATCCTATCCGATGTCGGCTCCTTGAGGCAGCCACCTGCACTGAGTGCGTTGGGAAGCCTCGTCATCTTCCGCATGACCAACAGTACGGCCTTGAGAGAGAATCTCCTCCTCTCTCCAGAGTCCTTGGCATTCACGAGCCACATCCTTCGTGTCCTCGACCTCTCAGGTAATCCTTCCATCAAGTCGTTGCCGGCAACACTCTCTGTGGCACCGTCATCTACACAGTTGGAGGAGATCCATCTCCTGAACTGTGCAGGACTGGAGCATGTATCTTCACCCTCTCTGGCTCCAGCAAGATCTGGCGTCTCTCCTTGAGGGGTTGCAGCAGGTTGGAGACGATCAAGCTATCCGACTTGGAGCAACTTGGTGAGCTCGACCTCTCAGGCACTGGCATTGTAGAGCTCCCTGCCGAGGTCTTTGACTTGCCTTGTTTGAGGCGTCTATAATTGTTGGGCGTCCAACGGCTTCGAAAAGTTCCATGGGAAGCAAAGAGAGGGGTTCCCGAGGAACTCAACCTGAACACTTGCAACTGCAGCTTCATCACTTCAAAACAAACTACATCCCAAGTGATCAAGGCCCCAGTAAGTATATTTGTCACTGACCCGAGAATCCTTTGTTCCCCACCCTATCACCCCCGGGGGAGATTAATTAAATATCAAGGTCCACCATCCTTCTATGCCCGCATCTCCCCTTGTATGCATATCCCAGTGGAGGATGAGCGCCCCCATCCTCCAAAGATCTTTAGAGGCACAACTACTTGTCGCATCCCATACAAAGGTATCCTACCGTTAACAAAAAAGATGTTCAAGAAGGAAGGCACCTTTTGCCCCAGTCGCGATTGCCTCGAGAGGCATGTGGAGGTGGTGGGAGGTGGTGATGGCAGCACTTCCTTGAAGGCCGCCCGGATCATCATGTTAGCTGCTGACTCCTTGTTACTTCGTGATCACCATTACACAACCCCTCTCACAGATTTCGTTTGGTTTGTTGACGTTTGCAACCAAAAAAGGTGTTGGCTCGAGTGTTGCCACAACATGGAATGCATCTTCGCCAATGACGAAGTCTATAAGTTCCCCAATCTGGAGAGCTTATGGGTCTCAAAGCTCCCTAGGCTGATAAGAGTTTGGAATGACTCGAGGTCTACGAACTTCAACAACTTGAAACTTGTACACTTGGAGTACTGCCCATCCATTGTTTCTGTCTTCCCTCTTGGGATCCACTTGGATGGACTTGAAAGGCTTGTGATCAGGTCCTGCCCTCGTCTGAAGCATGTGTTCGCTCATGAATCCAACATCGATGAGTTGTCCTCTATGAAGGTCTCTCTTTATGGGCTGCAGCAGCGTCAGTGTGACGTCTCCATGCAAGGCTTGGGAGCTCAAGGTACGAGGATGTTGGAGGTTGCGCGAGTTGCCCACATTTGTCACCGATAACCGTGCAACAAAGGTCAGTGTCGTAGTGATCGATGGAGAGCCACTCTGGAAGAAGAATCTAGTGATCAACAGCACCATCACTATTGCCATAAAAGAAACTAAATAGCCTTCCCCAAAAAAAGAAAAATCTAGTTAGTTACCAATTTGTCTTGCTTTCTGAGAGTGCATATGTGTGGGTCTTGCTTCAAGTAAGTTTAACTGCTTCTCTTCTCAGTGTGACGCAGCTATGATGACGTGCTGCCTAGCCAAGTGTGTGTTCCTTCCTTGCTTTATTACTTGTGTTGGCTTAATTTGTTTTGGTTGGTTTAGTGTGTCGTAAGTGTGCCCTGCATAGTTTACAAGTTATCAACTTTTGATACAATTTGAAAGTGAATGTGAATTTTTTTTTTGGATTTTTGTAAAGAGTAATTGTGGGAAAATCCTTCCTGAGTTTGTATTTGCATGTATACATCTTTCTTACGAGTACACAATAGTCTTAAAGATTTCGACGTAACTTACCATAATAGAAATCAAGAATATGTACCATAGTATTAAACTTTGATTTAAATCGAGTAGAACCAGTTCGATTTGATTCAATTTGCTACAATAATACGATTCATTTTGATTTGTAAAAAAATAAAAGATGAATCGAATCGAACCGACCTGTGTTCACCCCTAGCCCCCGTCCCACCCGCCCCGCGCAGTTGTTCGTTGGACCGTTTGGTGGAAAACGGTTCATCAGCACGCTTTACTTACAAGGACCACGGTGACCCCACCCGACGGCAGATGTGGGCCGTCAAATATGGCGCCAGCCATGTGCTTGCGATCGCCATCCAACGGCTGGACAGCTGGTGGCAGTTGGTGGCTCTAGTTTCTCCTTACAGCCATAGGCTCCTTTGAGTGGAGGAATCTAATGCTCTCTCCCTTTTTGTTCTACGTTCTTGTCGTAGGACACTCGTAAATATACGGTCTGTATAAAGGTCATCTCGATCCTTGTGAATTTAAATTTTTTACTTGTACAAATTTCAGTTGTAAGATTGATGTAAAAGTAATTTATTAAAAATTATTTTTGACAAGTTTTAACGTGGATCTAAAGAAATTAAAAGGAGGTGGTTGAAGTTTACGTGTGTTTTCATATGTTACTAATATTTAGTGAAGTTATGTTACTCAAATATTGAACATTATCATTTTATAATATAATAGAATATGTGAAATAAACTGTAAAATCTAAAAAAAAATCGAATCTAAAAATAAAATTAAAAAAGAAATCATATGAGCTAAAGGTTGTCCGTACCGCATGGATCGACCGTGTTATATTTTCCGTGACACAATGTTGTACGGTCTTTACTATATCGATCGATTGAACATGTCCAATCGATCGACCAATTTTTGTTTCTTTTTGAAGATTAAATAGATCATGGGACCTAGACATTACTTTGATAAAAATCAGTCAATCGATAAAAAACATTAGTCGGCCGATTCTACATTTTGATCTGTTGAGTGTCTGGGAGTGTTTATTAGAAAAATTAGTCGATTGATAAGAAAAAATCTGTCGATCAATTTTACAATACTATGTCAACCGTGTCGAGACTCACAGATATCTAGATATGGTGCAATATGACTACGTATTGACACGACAAACCCTAATGAGTTAGACCTATCCAAATCGCTATGATACCAAATTCCGGTTCAATATGATTTATGGGCATTGCTGAATCTTGGCACAAGTAAACAATGCTATTATGAGAGGGGCAATAACGACATTGAAAAGGACATACATGATAAATTATCTCTTTAAAGAAAGGTGCTCAGGGATGGTATATATTTTATAATATATATATATATCATAAATAAAAAAATTGCTATGACTATCGAATATATAGTTGGCCATGTCAGGAAATTGGATTAGAACGGACTCTCCAAATATTAACGCATATCGTAACTCGTATAAGTTTAGTTTGATTTGATCTAATTTATATTTATATTTAATAAAAAAAATTAAAAGTAAGTCAAAATTATTTTGGAACTGACCATACCTACGACTGCAAGGCTTAATTACTAATATGAACATGATAAGACATTGGGCCTCTCGTCAAGTCCCTACCCAATAAGATTAATTTGTATAGGAGTAACACACAAGACCTCACTTGAACTTGAGGTGGGGGTGGGGGGAGATCTCATATAAGAAGATGAAGTTTCTCCCCATCAAGAAGAGGTTTCAAAAAAATCCAACAGTCGTAGGTAAGAAGAAAACGGTTAAGTATCATGTCTAGACACTTGTAACTATCTCTCTCTAATTTGATCGTCAAAAGATCATCTTTGATATTTTTGTAGGATGGACACGCCCAAGTCAAACAATGCCCTTGACCAGACAATTTTCCACTCTCTGAACTCATAAGATTAAATTGGGACCGACCATATAAGAATCAAAATTGAGTAAATTAAATTTATCATAGTTCCATTAATATCAAGGAATATTCGTGTATAGAAATATGTGTATAGAACTTTTCTCCCAAAAATTAGATAAATCTAGGATAAGCCCAAGAAAAATACATGAAGATAGACTTATTTACATTAAATAGTGTATGTATAAGATTTTTGGCCTAAATAACCCATTTTCTAGACTGAATATTATACTTACAAAGATTCGTATAATTATAAAAATAGTACTAATATTAAACTTAAAACTCTGTATTCTAGAATTCAGAAACTCAGAATTGAAAACCTTAACCTTGCCCCATAATCAGATGGCTGAAGTTAGAATGGTAATTAAAATGATGAAAAGATGTAACATAACTTTAACACTTCACTTCTCCGGTAATTTGATAAGGGGATATATTACGTAATATTTTAAAAAATTATATTTGATAAATACACTCTCATATGATTAAATTACATGATGAAAATGTGAAACAAGATGTGACATATTTTATTTAATTATTGATGAAAATATATTTTATGTTATATTTTTATCAAATTTGTGTGCAAGAATCACATAATTCGACAGCAAGTCTCGTGGGTTTTATCAGGGGTCGGTTGGCGAATCATTGGAGAGTGGAGATGATGTCGGCCTAAATACCCATTATACCCCCAGAACCATCATGCTATTACTGAACCGAACCCGAACATCCAGAACGTGCTGCTCATGGGCATTTTGGTCTGAGCAGCTACATTTTTTGGGTTGGTGGGGGTTCGTTCGCGCGTACTGATGAGGTAATTAGGGGGGTCCATTTGATTGGTTATAAAATATATTCATAATAAAAATATAATTATCTATTTGATACTCATTTAAATAATTTTTTGAATTTTTTATATTTATTTTATAGTAAAATAAAATTTTAAAAGAATTTTTAAAAAATATTTAAAAATCGCAAACACAATAGTTGTAATTTATGTGACGTTTGATAAATTTTAATTGATGTCTATTATCTCGAGGTCGATACAGGTTGTTGATGTCGGTTGTAGAATGGCGAACATCGATCATCGACTGTTGGGATGTGGGCACCAAATGCCATCGACCACCAATTTCGTTGCTAATTGCAAGTTGCCGACTCTATCTTTGGGCGTCTAGCGTCAATGCCCTCGGCTCGTCGTCAACTGTTGGGCGTCAGATGCCAAATGTTGGTGCCAGTGTCTATTGCGGGGCTTCGTGCGTCGATCATCGGGCGCCGACCATCAACAACTGGTCATTGGGCACCAGGCGTCGACTGACCGTCGTCGCCACCGGCTATCATCGCCAACTAGAGGGCTTCGAATGTCTACTATCAAGCAGCGGATGTTGGTCATATACCATCAAGTGTTGATTGCCGAACCGCGAGTCGCGATCAGGCGACAAGCAACGGCCATCGGCTGTCAACTATCGGACTCCGAGTGTTGGGTATTAGGAATGAGAGTAAAAACTATAATTTTACTCATAAAAATTATACATAAAAGAGAAATTGAGAGATCTTATTAAAAATGTCAAAATCTATAAACTTTTAGGTAATTTTTTTCATAGATTAGCTTATCTTAAACTCAATCAAATGGAAACATCTATATCATGTGCTTCACGTGCACCCCGCACTTGTTGTTCGTGATTATGGAAGAAGCCAAGAAGGTTCACGAAAGACGTAAAGTTCCCGCCACCGATCTTCAGACTCTTCAGTCTTCACGCACCGCTTTTATTCCTTACATAAAAGGATCCCCGTGGTACAAGGAGGTTCCGGCCCGGACCCGTGGGGATAATGACTTGCGATCCGACATGGTTGGGCACAATTCGGGTCCCCATCAAAGGGTTGGGAATCCGACTTGTTTTTCTTTTTCTTTTTTTTTAATTTTTATTCTTTTTATTTTTTTTACCTCTATGGATGGGTAAGGGATTGTTTGGATACTCACCATAAACTTGTTTAGATTTATCTTAAACTAATTTTATGATATAATATTAGTTTATATACATTAAAACAAGATTTTCTTAGATTTATTTGAGTTTATCATAAACTCAAAACTCCAAAAACATGTTTTTCATAAATCTACTCTGAATTAGTTTATGATGAAGACTTTATTTGTAAATAAAGTTTGACAAAAATGTGTTTACAATAAATATATTTATGATAAATTTATTTGTATATTTTTAAGTTGTATCCAAGCCCTAAAGTTGATCTAAAAACTAATAGATAGATGTCCCAATTTGAATGTTTGGTGATTGTGAATTTTGTTGTTGCACAATGGGTGTGAATGGGCTAGACTTGACCAACAAGTTCTATGGTAATTAGACTGGAGGTTTAGACCGGTGGACGGGAGGTGCGATATTTGAGCCTACGGTTTGGAAAAACCCTACCAGACTTCTAGAGTTTGGTTTTGTCTTTTGAAGTCTAGATTCTTGAACTATATGACCAATACTTTCTAAGTTTGTGGAAATGATGTTGGCATTAAAACAAAAGGACTATGTTATGACCATGTAAGGGGAATTCACATAAAAAGAGGTTTTTATTGTTTACATGTAAAGGGCAGCAAGTGTTAGAGCATTAATTAACAAAGCATATAGATCAAGAAACATGTTGTTAACCTACTCCAAGTTATACAGAGTGGAGATCTTCTCAATACACTGTTGAAGGGAACTCCAAACTCCAATAATATATATTGAGAAGACTTTTTGCAGAAAAAACTTTTTTTTAAATTCTTTTATATTTTGATTTAGATTTTTTATAAAATATAATGGATCTCACAAAACCCCTGACACATTTTTATTAATTTGTGTCAAACTTGATGTCAAAAAAGTATGGTATTAAACTGGTTACCGGATGGATATGGGGTCATGTTCATGCCTTTGGCTTCCCTATGAAGTGCTCCATTCCCACTGCAAGAAAGACTGCATGCACATCTCATTAAGGAGAAAACCAAAACTTGTAAGAACTTAGTTGCATGCCTGCATTCTTCAAAGTTGACACATTCTCTTAAACAGTCTTTAGATGATCAGATGTAAAACTTGCCCATCAAAATTGTTAGTATGAAAGATTATGTGACTTTTACTTGACTTATTTTACTTACATGGACTAAGTTTGGTATAAGATTACAGTTAATTTCATATGGTTTACAATCTCATGTATGTTTTATTCCTGAGATATCACAGCACAACCTACCTTGTGGTTGTTCTGCCTATAAGTCTATTGCAGCCTGGCACACTGGATCAAGTTTCTCTTTTTTCTTTTTTCTTTTTTTGGAAAAGGCCAAGGAAGGCTGAAATTTTATTAATAAGAGGAGATTGTAACAACCAAAGGAAAGTCAAGTACAGAAAACCAACAAAATTAAGCCAATCTAAAACTCCATGGAAGATCTATCCCATGAGTGAGTGCGCCGAAGAACTGCTCGAGGCCGTAGACCTGGTCGTCGCAAACAACGCTCCATAATATCTTCATCTGATTTCATTTCATATAACTCTTGATCGAATCGAAAGCCAGGCATAATGATATTTTCCGCTTTAGCAAGGTCGGCAACGGCCAACGCCTTCATCCACATATCTGAAGTTGGAGAGAGAACTGGCATATTAATAGCATCTGCCGGGCGCAGTGGACTCGGAGAGCGTTCTCGAGTATTCGGAAGGCAAATCCTAACACCCCTTTTGCGAGATGGACGTGAAATACGTCGACCAGAAGAAGAAGACCCACTGAACGGGGAATTTGAGGACACTCCAATAGTAGCCTTCCCCTGGGTAACTGGGGACTAACGCACCACTTGAGCAAAAGTCATGGGACTATTAACTTGAGCAGTAATAGAATCTGCAACATCAGCCATACTAGAAGATATGTTCGCCCATTGCACTTCTTCCTGAGCCTGTAACCCATTTTCATTATGGACTGCCTCACAGGTGAAGGCAATCTCGTGAGCCATCGTGGATGGGCCCTGAGTTGGGCCATGGGCTGTAGTAGTGTCAAGCATCGGAGGTGGCCCATCAGCAAACGGGAACGACAAAGATGACGCTATGACCGCCATAGAGCTGGCATCGCCCGCAGGGTTCCCTGCAACAACAGCCTCACCGGTGACCTTGTTTGGGAGCAGAGATCTCCCACTGTCAAGAGGTTGCGCATAAATCTCCAAGATACTGACGCGGCCAGCAGAAGCTGCCCCATTTTGTAGAATCCCGTGTTGGGTTGGAGGCGAAATTGTCGCCAGCGCAGCATCCTCCACGGGACCACACGGTGCCATGGCGGTTGAGGGATCTCCGCCGCGTTGAATGGCGAAGTAGTCGCCTGCACACCATCGCGAACAGGCGCTGGGATCCTTGGCGGGTTTTGCGAGGGGAACAACGGGGAGGGGAACCGAAGAAAGCCCAGAATCTCCACAGATTGCAGGAATTACCGATGGTAGCGGTTGAATAGCTGGCACCGCGGCCAGCTCTACCATGGGCACAGATTGCTCATGCGGGATTTCCGTAGGAGAGATGCATGACTGAAGGGGATTCGAATCAACCACTTGAACCTGGTCTTGCGTGGCTGTGGATACTTGCATCGGATTTACCGGCGCAACATTAGGCAATAGAGCCCCCACGACGGTCTCTGCCGAGGGCGGGGAGTCCTCTACCGAACCAGGCCGGCGGACTTCCGGCGATGCTCCCGTAGCAGTAGAATCTCGCCGAACAGGACGCCATTGAAAGGTGGACTTAGAAGCATGATGGTCTTCAACTGCTGTGGGAGGATCAACTGGTAAGGTACCAGTTTCCTTCAAATTACAAGAGGTAGTATCATGGCCCAAACGCTGGCACGAAGAGCAGAACAAAGGCATGTTGCAGAAGGTAATAGTCTGCCAACCACCGCCACCAGGCCACCCAATCCAAATCCGTTTAGGATGAGGCTTGGTGACATCAAATTCAACACAAACTCTAGCCGCCGTGGTATTGGACATGTTCAGAGAGCTGCTGTCAACTTTGAGAACAGGCCCGACGTTCCCAGCAATAGTACGAAGAAGAGATTCCTGATAAAAGTTTGCAGGTATACCTGGAAATTCAATCCATAGAGGAACAAGTGGAGAATCCACAGCAAGGGAGAAGTCAATCGTCCATTTAGAGAATTTGAATAAACGACCTTGAACATATAACGATTCACGTAGCAGTAGCATCAGGTAGTCCTCGTGCGCATGGAACCTCAAAAGGAGGTGTCTTGAATCCAACACACTAATCATGAAATCCTTCTTAAAGTTGAAGTCATGATGTCTTGGAAAGCTGGACGACCATGCGGAGTGCGGGCGACCAGGGCGAACTCCAGCAGTGCACAGGAACCATGAATCTCCTCTAAGGAGAAGAAAGCAGCCGGTTCGCCACTATCCGTGAAAGCAGGTTGGTGAACAGGAAGATCCAACTTGGGAAGAGCCAGAGAAGAAAGAAGTGCTTGGGCAAAAGATTTCAGAGGGACCGAGGAAGAAGAGTCAGAGGGAAGACCAGAAGCCGAAATGGAAGGCACTCCACTAGGTGGGGGAGGGGGAAGCACCCCACCTCCCCCAGGGCCGGCCATATATAGCCGGCGGCTGCTAGGAACCCAGCAGGCCGCACAGAAGGCCTTCGCCTAGGAACCCAGCCATGCTCAGTAGGTAGATTTAATTTCTTGATCTGTGTAAGTGAACACCTGGAGACAAACATTCATTTGCAAGGATCAGCTGCATGAACCCAGGACGACATATCCTCATGCATGGGAATTGTGATTTTTTAGAGGAACTCCGTCACTAGACGTGGATCGATCGAAGAGCTGTGGTTGACAACACTCATCCCCTGAAAGGTTGACAACACTCCACTAGGTCTCTGGCCTAGCTCTCTGGCCTAGCTCGTCCCCTGAAAGGTTGACAACACTCATGAGTAGCTTATGTGATTTGTTCCATTTTTTCACCACCAACTGGATCAAGTTTCTCAGTTGAGTTGGCAATGTCAAAACAAGAGCTGTGGTTTCTTGTTCTTTTTTTAATAAACCTAGGAAGGTTTGGTCATGTGACCAAAGTTTTAAATCAGAGTCACATGCTAGACTCAATTTTTTAATCATTGTTGTTATGATCTGATGCTGGGTAGTGGGCACCTGACCCATCACAGTTTTGATTGTGTTCACCTGAATTTTAGTGTGTTCATTCTGACTCTCATGTTGCCAAACTCAATCACCAATTAAACCTATAAAACTTGGGTTCTTGTGTTCCCCCCCGTAAAACATTCTGCACTGGTCAAACAATTGCTGATCTCATACAAATCCCATTATATTTTGTCAAAAAAGCATATAGAAAGAAAAGTCTGGTGACTTTCACAACATTTTATAGTAGATGATCTCATAGTTTTGTGGGAAATTATAATTACCCAGCCACACCCGTGCGGCCGGGTAGTTATATGAGAGGGGGGGGGGTGGAGCTCGCATGTTGTGGGTCTCACCTCGAGTCTCTCTCTTAGCACGGGAGGTGGAGTCACGGGCAGCAATCGTTGCTCTAGTTTGTAATCTTTGGTGCAAAGGTGATATTTGAAAGGGAAATATTCAAAAATTGTACTAGGTTGGTACATTTTTCATACTCGATGCTCTCATAGTTTTGTAGTCTTTGCCGTAAAATGGGATTTGAAAAGATCATCATCATCATCAGAGTCTTATTTTATTATTTGGGGTTGACTACATAAATTTTTTTTGTTAAAAATTTTTTGTGTGTACAACAAGTCATTTTTTATTTGAAATATTGAAGATATTTGGGTGTGGTGGTTGGAGCACATCTGCACAAATTGTCATGGAAAAAGAATTTCTCTCTTTTTTCTCTCATGATAAATATAAAACTTAAGTAATTTCTTGACTATTTCCCATGATTAGAAGATTTTTTTATCTGATTTTGCGACAAATCTATTCTATGAGTGACTATTATGCCTATGATTTTAGGATAACTCCATTATACGAGCTGTTATTCTGTCTAATTAGATGACTATGCATTCAGGTTCCAAGTAGTCATACTGTGGACAATTTAAACTTTTTTATGAGCCCCACACTAAATGAATGCTTAGACGTAGGCCCTCATATAAGCATAGATTAAATTTCACCTCTTATTTAATAGCATAAGACAAGATTTGACTCGAAAATCTCTCCAATAAAAAGGAAAATATAATACCAACTAAGCTATGATTCATCGATTTTCTAAGCCCATATGGTTCTTTGCGCTTGGCCAATACAAATATTACCAACTTAAAAAAAAAAAAATGGCGACAAAAACTTCTTGTACATTATGAGGGGGGTGGATACTATTCGTTCTAAAACATGTAGAAAGCTTTTCTCTTCTTTGGCATGTGTAGGAGAGACTCCATCTCAGGCATCTGCCCAACACCCTTTGTTAGAATGGCATCACCTTAATTTGATACACACATCTATCTTGGGACTACTTGCACAAGGCACATAATGGCTATTGTCGAGTCTATTGGAACTAGAATTGGCTCTGTATCAATAGAATCTCATCATCTATAAATATGAATCTTATCATCTGCATCATTGTCCTGTATTGGAATTCCATATATGATATTGAGAAATCAAAAGACGTTGCCATTGATGTTAACTGGCTGATGTTGAGTGTTAAAAATAAAGCATTATTGTGATTGCAGATAAGAAAGCAAAGTAAAACCATGCAGCTAATCGGTCATGGTAGGCATGTTGATGATGTTTCTTCCCACAGCACAGAAAAAACAGCATGATATATATGAGCTACTGGATATGAGATTCCCATTTAGAGAGGAACTTTCATCAATTTTGAGTTGTCTATACCCATCCATCACAATGATCAGCAATAAACAATTTAGAATTGTAGAAAGAGAGACCCCTCTCCTTCCTTCCAAGAGATTCCATTCACATAACATACTACCAGGTAATTAACAGGGGATGGTTGTGGGGGACTGGTGCTGCTGCCCATTGGTTTTTATATATATGGGGTCAGACTTGGAATAGGTATAATATGAGGTTAATTAAGTTATCTAGTATTATCATGACTTGGACAAGACTTGAGCCCTATCATTCAAATATCAGGAGAGCCTGTGGAGCATCTTGATTGGCCTATATATTCTTGGGTCAAACCCTTTCTTACAAAACCTTTTCTATACAGGATCTAGCAACCTAGCTTGGCCAATGTTATTCATTTTACAACCATCCAACCTCCCCCAGTACATAGATAGTACTATGAATTATTGGTTGTGATTTGAGTAATATATGAAGATGAATGCATGGGTTGGGGAGGCCAAAGTTAGAATCATGCACTATTTCATGCTAAGTGCTTGACACCATGGGTATTAATAATAGAGCATTATATATTATGGTAACATGTAACATAATTGGGTCCATTATGTCTTCTTTTGTTGTCTAAATTATGTCACGTGAGCACCCAACCACATCAACTGACCCCATCAAATGGTCATCCATCACCATGACTTCTCTTAAAAAGAGGTGTTGTAGTCTTAAGCAATTCAAAATAAGTACTAAAGTCCCAAGCCCTCTTTAACAGGGAAAGTACAATCTTTGGCATTTGTAATTCAAGTTTTTTTCTCCAAACTGCATCTGTCCCTATTCCATCTTCTTTGAGCTACTATTCCAACTCTTGTATGTCTTTTGCTTGACAATTAGATAGGCATTTTAGATGGAGGCTAATGTGCAAAAATGATCTCTGAGGTAATTTGGTACTTAATTAGAGGGAAAAATTCTATAAGTCACTTATCTAGGACAAAGCTCTTGATAACCTATCTTATTATCTCTATGGATTTAACTATGCTAAGCTATCATATCTAAAACTATCAAAGGGAGAACCTCAATTTTCCTGTTTAAAGATATTCTATGTAAGACTATCCTATTATCCAACTACCAAATCATGCCTTGATATTCTAGAGATGGCAATGGTGATGTTTGCTTGATGTTTGAATAAAGATCCATGGAAATGGAAATTGGGTGCACCCAATAGTTGAATTTGGGGGAAAGGAAAGAAGTGTGTGACTTCTGAGTATCCTTATACATATGCTACCATATTTGAGATTGCTCACAACGTACGAGAGTGTTATGATATCTCTGACGCCAAAATATTACGGTGCGGTAAAAATGTGAAATTTTTAGGGGTATCAAAAATAAAATTTAAAAGTAGAAGTTTTTAACAAGGAATTAGTCACTTTAGCAATCTTTGATGACATGTATATATACTAACATATCAAACAATTAATCACCACCAAATCCAAATTTATTATATTTTCTATTTACTCTACTCTTTTACAAAAAGTTTCTTCTTCGGATCTATGAATAGGAGATGTTGTGCGAGTATTTACAAAATTAGAGTTTATTATTTGTACCTTTTAATTCATAGATGTTGTTTTGGACAAAATAGATCTTTTAGTTTTTTTTTTTAAATTTTCTTGGTATGGATTGGCATTATAATCTAATGATCAAGTTGATCCGACGGGGGCGTGTGGCGGGCTCTTTGGGCACGTCACATGTAGAATTCGAAAGCAACCCCCCCCCCCCTTTTTTTTTTTCAAATGTTCACTCTTTTTTTCTTTTTCCATTCAACAGATATTGATGGAGTCCATTGTCAGCGGATCAAATTATAGTGACAAACCCTATCATCATGAGAGTAGAAGATATCGATGTCATTACAAAAGAAAATTGTGGATGGATGTATATATCACCGGTCAGAACCTAACACTATGACCTCAACTAGTTTCAGGTTGGAGAACTGGGATATGGGGACTCCTCATCTATCTTCCATTAGGTTTGTGGGCAAGCAAAAGATAGCAGTGGAGATGTGAGGGAATCAACATCAAGTATATAAGTTCCGAGAAATGCTATGCTCCCGGCACTGCCGGGAGCATAGCCGCGCTGGAGGGGCCGCGCCCCTCCACACGCACGCCGCGTGGAGGGGCAGGCCCCCCAGTATTTAATGCTTTGTTTTTTTTTTTCATTTTTTGTGCACTATTTGTGTGCACAAATGATGTATTTTTGTGCACAAATGCATCATTTGTGTGCACAAATTGTAAAAAAAAAACACATTTAATGCTGGAGGGGCCCGCCCCCTCCACGCGGTGTGCGTGTGGAGGGACGCGGCCCCTCCAGCTCAACTGGGCTCCCGGCAATGCCGGGAGCCTAGCATTACTCATAAGTCCCACCCTAGATCGCATAAAGGATTAGATCCGGAAAGCCCACTGGCCAAGTCCAATACAAATGAAGAAAAATTGAAATAAAGACATCAGAGTGTTATGTGAGAGAACATGAGCTCTATACACGTGCGATGTTTGAGAAATTTTTAGATTTATAAAAATTTATGTATTTGTTTCTTTTAGAAATAATTATTTCAAGAAATTATACATTTCAATTTAAAGCCTACCAGTTTTGATCTATGAAAAGTTGTACACGAAATAAAGCTCTTCTTTCAGTTTCCTCCTTTCCTCTTTTTGTACAGGCCCAATAGACACTGCATCCTCGTATTGGTATAGATCAGGATGCAGATTATTCTCTAGCAGTAGGAGTTATCGGAGGTGCATTATTCTCTACTTCTCATAAGCCTTCTTACTAAAGAGAAACGTCTTCTATCGGACGATTGAGTAGAAAAATATATGTGAATTGCTCGGAGGTCCACCTCATTTGCCCCGAACATTTCAGCTTGGTTTTAATTCCCAATCGATCGGATATTAAGCATTTCTCCCTAGCAAATAGTAACACTTCCATGTCAAAATGCCAAATTCGCAGATGAAAGCTGAAGCTTCCATAATTGTTTAACAGTGACAAAAGCGAACAGAAGCATGTATCCATTCCTCCCCCGTGTAGAACAACATCTTGGAATCTCCTCTCATCTTGGGAATTCTCAAAATCCACACATCTCCAAGCCGCAGTTAAAGTAAGCATTTGAAGGAGGAGTTGCAGAAATCATGATGGGTAATTATGCCCACAAATTGGTGGGTCAGCTACATGTAGATCCCCAAAAGAAAGTTAAACCATGGGTTGCCCATGCCACGAACCCATGGTTGTCCAATTGATCAAAATACTATTCTCCATGCGGCAGCAATATTCTTGGATCTGAAATAGTCTATAAAAAAATTTGCCGTAAAAATTTAATTTGTGTAAAGAGGTTCCTCTAACGAAAGAAAATACTCTAAAGAGAATGCTTGGAACTGTAGATAACCGAGGAGGAAAAAATAAATTTAGATCAGGGGTGCATTAAGCATGATATTGTTGAGTGGAATCTGATCAATGGCCCCTAAAGACTAAGAGGGGGGGGGGGGGGGAACAGATTTTTTTAATTTTAAAAAATATTGCTTTGGTTGAGTGAACATGTAAATTGGCTATACCCTCGAGGGAAGAGGTGTATTGGTGGAGACAATCATCTCTCGGGATCAAGGAATGGCGCCATACAAGAAGGATTCAAGTACAAATGTGCCCTGTCCAAGGACAATCCTTTTGCAATTTTTTTAAAAAATGATTGATCGGTATAATGTGTAGAAGAAAGAAGACATGCTTCCTAATGCTGCTAGTTTTGTTGTTTAGGTAAGAAAGGGGAAAAATAAATTGAAAAAAAGCAGCTTTGACGGTAGCCTTCTCTGCCGATCTTCTGAATGCATTGAGAAAGAATAGGGTTTTGGGACGCGAATCAACTGCCGCCGCAGCGAGACATCACTAGGGCACCATGGGAATTAAAAGCCTGGAAGGGGAAGCTGCTGGTCAGGGAAATACAAGTGCATGGAAAATGTGTGGTCTTGATAAGAAAACATCTTTGTGCATAATTTTTGAGATTGCAAAGAAAGAAGGTCCAGATGCACTTAGTCAACCCACTAGCAATCAGTTTTATTTCCAGTTTCTGACATAGTATGTGTGATGAACATGCATTTTCTTCATTCAGTCCAAAAACTGTTGCACATGTTCTTCTGGAGGTACTTTGTGAACATTAACTCACACAGTTGGGATGTCATGTTGCAGTTATCAGCATACTGATGGTCAAATGAGACTACGTGTTACTACTCTTTCCAGAAGATGGGTGGCTGGACCTGATTGCTTACAGGCAAGCTTATACCTTAACTATTTTAGTTGATGGTATTTTCTGTGTAATATAATCTTGCATGATGATATCCTTTGGTGTATGTTATTTGCAGATGATATTGTTTTAATTGATGAGAGTATTGATGGTTTGAATGTTAAGTTAGAAAGTTAGAGGTATGCCTTGGAGTTTAAAAGTTTTAAAATCAGTAAGAGCAAGTCAAAGTTTATGCATTGTAATTATAGTAATAGAGGGTGTTACGGAAGATATGGTTCTAATGATGGACATAACATTCCTAAGAGTAGTAACTTTCATACTTAGGGTCTATCATCTAAGAGAATGAAGTGATTTATGACAATGTTGCACGCATAACTTAGGTGGGCTGGTTAAAGTAGAGAAGTGCATCAGGAGTCCTCTGCAATCATCGTATATCTGTAAAACTTAAAGGGAAGTTCTATAGAATGGCTGGGAGACCTTCTTTATTATATGGTACAAAGTGTTGGGTAGTGTGAAAGGAACACATTAACAAAATGTGTGTAGAAGAGATGAGGATGTTGAGATGGATGTGTGATAAGACTAAGAAAGATAAGGTTAGGAATGCACGCTTCTCTGAGGACTTGGGGATAGTTCCAATTGATAGGAAAATAAGACAAAATAGACTCGGGTGGTTTAGACTAGTGCACCGTCGTCCTAACTCGGGGCTGGTTAAAAGATGTGACCAAATTTTAGTGGATGTCAATAAAAGAGGTAGGGGAAGGCATAAAATGAGATGGTGTGATGTTATTGGTAAGGACTTGGACTTCTTGGGTTTACACATGAATATAGCACTTGATGGAAATCTTTGTCATAAAATGATTCATGTAGCCGACCTCAATAATGGGATAAGACTTTGATGATGATGATGATTGTTTACATCCTACTCCCAGATCTCTATCTAATTTAATGAATTTGGTGTTTTTAGCATCATTTATAAACCGAAAGACTTTATACTTGCATATATTATTCTGCCGGCTTCTTCTTTGGGGAGAGCTAAGTGTAGTTAGTGGTGAATACCTTTCTAGTTCTTTTGGAGCAAATCTTTCTTCTCTTACTCGTATATTATTTTTCTCTATTTTATTAAATGAATATGTGGTACTATCTGCTTCTAGAAAAAAAAGGTCCTACTTGAATTGGTTCTTAATACCTGTTCTTTGTTATAAAAATCACACCAGTACACCAGGATTGCTATTTCTATGAAAGCACTTGGAGTTATCTGATGATCTCACATTATACTCTTTTATCTTGTCCAGGACTTGATTTCTGGTTTTGACCGAGAAGCAGCAGCAGCAGCCATGGCACGGTTGGTTTCTTTCAAAATGGAAACAGAGGTCAGTTTCGTCATATTTGTCCATTTTATAATCTGTTGCATGTGAGAAATGATTTTATCTATCATTCTATGCAAATATGTATTTATATGAAGTATTGTAAAAGAACTTTGAATTATGTTTTGGGTTATTAACAATCTTGGAACTTTGCTATTCCTTGCAGGTAAGCTAGATTACCTCTTTGTGTGTTGTTCTTGGCAATAATGCTTGAATAGATGCAGGGACCTTTTAAAAGACTATAATAACTTACTATGTGCTGATCTGGCATAGGGGGTTTAAAATGGTGAATTGTCTCATATCACCATTTGGGATGCACAGCATGAGATGGTAACTTAATGCATGAATTTGGGAATTAGCACAGAATTGGCCACTCTTCTGGATTTGATTCCATAGCTGCTTGTTGGTTGTTTAGTTTTCTGGCTTTCTTTTTGAATTCAATTGTTGTCTGGTCAATGCTTAAGTCTCCATCTTTCTAACAGCTAGCTTATCCCCTCCCATGGTCCCACCAAATCAGCTGCCTAAACGCCCCAACTCAACCCCATGAGGAAAGAAAAGTAGGCAATGGAAATAACTAGGCAACCTCAATTCGCACAAGACAGTCATGTGGTTTCTATAGTTAATTCCATAGCTCGGTCGCCACTACCATGTAAATGTTGTCGAGGAAACAATAATGAGTAATGCTAAGCTCCCGGCACGCCGGGAGCCCAGCGTGAGCTGGAGGGGCCACATGCACGCCGCGTGGAGGGGGGCGGGCCCCCCAGCATTAAATGCTGTTTTTTTTTTTTTACAATTTGTGCACACAAATGATGTATTTGTGCACACAAATACATCATTTGTGTGCACAAATAATGCACAGAAAAAAATAAAATAAAACAAAACCCAGCATTTAATGCTGGGGGGCCCGCCCCCTCCACGCGGCGTGCGTGCGGGGGGGGCGCAGCCCCCCCAGCTCAGCTTTGCTCCTGGCACTGCCGGGAGCAAAGCATTTCTCAACAATAATATGCTTTTACTATGAGGTGCACAGCATGGAAGAAAGGATCGGATCGGCCAAAGGATCGGGCCGATCTCGATCCTGATCTGGATTGGATCGGTTGATCCGTCAAGAGTCTGACCGATCCTATTAAAAAATGATTTTTGAAAGAAATCACGGAAAATCAGGAAAAATATGTCTTCAATATTACATATATATATATATACTTATGATATATGTAATCATACTCATAAATTTACCCATTAATATATATAATATATATGTAATCATGCACTATATACATATCATATTAATGTATAAACACTGCAAGAAAATGCGGGTTTTCCGACGGAAATCATTCGTCGGAAATCCGACGGCATTCCGTCGGAAACTGATCCTTCCTACAGATTTCCGTCTGAAGCTCGTCGGAAACGGTCCGTCGGAAATTGTTGGTCAGAAATTACCGACAGAAGAGAATTCCGTCGGCAATCCGTCGGAAAACGCCGACGGATCTTTCCATTTGAGGGATGAATAATTTGAATAATAAACTTGTTGGGCTTGTGCCGCCAGAATGAATGGCTCATATGTACTCAACTTGGACTTATGCTTGACATCGACAATTCCATATGTTGTGTCATGACGAATAGATGTCGGATCAAACCAATGACACTTGAAGAGAAATACATTGTTGTCTTGTCCCAAAAATTGCAGTTCAATGACTTCTTCGAGAATGCCATAATAGTCTATTTCATTTTCATTGTAGGCACTTCCCTTCACACATACGCCGCTGTTCATCGTAGACTTATTCCGTCCATAATCTCTCGTGTGAAATCTGTATCCATTCACAATGTAGCCTGGATAGACACGTACAAACTTCGAGGGGCCATAACTGATCTCTGAGACTCTTGAATCGGTAATAAAACCTTGTTCAACCTATTATCAAAAAAATAGACAGACATTGACAAATTACAACAACTAAATATGCATAAGAACATAACACTTATGTTTCAAAATATTTAGACACATACTCGAGATCTTAACCAAGTAGGAAAGGACTTCTCCCGTTCCTTTTCAACCTGCACGTCAGTTAGACGTGGATTCCGTTGCAGTATGACCGAGTCAAACTCTCTGCAATGTAAATGTCACACAACCTTTCAGTTCTGCAGCATTGCAATCAAATGATGTACATCATAAGTGTTGAGAGCTTACTCAATGTAGGGGTCTAGTTCTGCGCAATTCATGAAGATGTAGATCTCCGCAACTACCAACTCTCTGTCTTCCAGTGCGCGAGTAGAAGAATATCCGAACGCCCGTCCGGGACACTTGATTACAGAGAGTCGGTCCGACACATTAGAATCTCCACCATCATCATTACGTGGAGGTTGAGTGCATCGGGTTTGTATTTCCGTGTCAAAGTACATCGAACAGAAGTTTGATATCTCCTCAATGAGGTACGCCTGGGTAATGGAGCCCTCAACTTGTGCTTTGTTGCGGACTTTCATCTTAAGATCGTGCATGCACCTACGACAATAATTCAAATGCATATATATGAAATATAAAAGATCATCGTAATGTGAATAAATTGAGATATAGAAATATACCTCTCAAACGGATACATCCATCGAAATTGTACTGGTCCTCCGACCCTAGCCTCATATGGCAAATGGATGATCAGGTGCTCCATTGAATCAAAGAATGCTGGAGGAAATATCTTCTCTAATTTGCAGACTGTCTGTATTATATTTTGCTCCATATTTTGCAAGTCATGAAGTCTGACTTCTGATGCAGATAAAATCCTGAAGAATTGACTCAGCTCAGTCATTGCTCCCCATATTTGCTTCGGCAACAACTCACGAAAAGCAAGTGACATCAGTCTTTGCATAAAAACATGGCAGTCATGACTCTTCATTCCGTATATTTTTCCCTCGTTGACATTTACACAACAGGCAATATTCGAGACATATCCATCCGGAAATCTCAATTGCTTCAACCATTGCAACACTTCCTTAATCTGTCTGGCCCCAAGCATATATGCAGCTTTAGGTTGCACCACTTTTCCACTAACATGCTGCAGCTCTAGTTCTGGACGTCTGCAAAGTACTTTCAAATCCAAACGTGCCTTGACGTTATCCTTCATTTTGCCTTGACATCCATAACTGTGTTGAACACATTATCAAAAACATTCTTCTCTATATGCATGACGTCTAGGTTATGTCGTATCAAAAGTGTTGACCAATAAGGCAATTTCCAAAAGATGCTTTGCTTCACCCAATTGTGATCCTTCCCAAAGCTAGGGATTTGTCGGGTACTACCAGCTAGTTGTCTTGTAGTCGGTAAGTTCTGGACCCGCCTCGCCATGTTTCCACCAGACACCCGTTCCATATCTACCTCCTCCATCACAATTGTATTTTTCATAAAAGAATCATTTTGCTTTCGGAAAGGATGGTCAATCGGTAGAAACCGATGATGACAATCGAACCAACATGATTTTCCCCCAGATTTCAACACAAATGATTTAGAATCCTCCATGCAATAAGGACATGCCAACCTCCCATGTGTGCTCCAGCCAGATAACATGCCGTACGCTAGAAAGTCACTTATTGTCCACATTAATGCAGTCTTCAAATTGAAATTCTGTTTTCTGGATACATCATAAGAGAGAACCCCATCTGACCATAACAATTTCAGCTCATCAATCAACGGTCTAAGATATATGTCTATATTTTTTCCTGGACTTTTTGGACCCGGAATCAACAATGAAAGGAACAGATTCTCACGCTTCATGCACATGCCTGGCGGAAGGTTATACGGTGTTAGGAATACTGGCCAACATGAGTAAGATGCCACCGAGCCTCCGAATGGATTGAAACCGTCTGTGCATAAACCCAGCCGCACGTTGCGTGGATCCCTTGAGAAGTAAGGATGACTACGGCTAAAATGAGCCCAAGCTTCACCATCGGGAGGATGACTCATTTCACCTTCGTCACGACGGACTCTTTCCGCATGCCAAGTCATATGTGCAGCTGTCTTCAAGGACATGAACAACCGCTGCAATCTGGGTGTGATCGAAAAGTACCGCAATGACTTATACGGAACATCCTTCTGCTTTGACTTGTCCCCTCTCTTGGGCTTGAATCTATCATGTTTACAAATACAGCATGATGTCTTATCTGCATCATCTTTGTAGTACAACATACAGTGATTCGGACATGAATCAATTTTCATAAAACCAAGCCCCAGATCATTCACCATCTTCTTCGCACGGTAAAAGTCAGCAGGTAACCTCTCTGATTGAGGAAGCATGCTCTTGACGAGTAAGAGAAGCCGGTCAAAACAACTCTCGCTCATATGAAATTCAGATTTCAAATTCAGTAGTTGCGACACTGCAGACAACTGTGTATGCTTCTCACAACCATCCCATAATGGCTCATCAGCATCTCGAAGTAACTGATAAAATCTCTGAGCTGTATCATTCGGCACTTCTTCATTTGTTTGATCTTCATGAATATTGAACTCCGGACCAGCAGCATCGACAACCATGTCTACGTACGTACTTGTGGAGGCAAAGTAATTAGCTGGTGCAGACGACTGAATATTCAACTCACCATGAGACGACCATAACTGTAACGCCCTGACGCGGAATATCGGAGCGGGATTACAGTTATTAAATAGTACAGAGCGAGAAATAAATGCAAACCATTGCACAATGGAATAATATCCAATAAACTCCAATTTCATTAATAATTCACCAGTCATCATTACATCATCGTATCAGAGCCAAAACTAGGGCCCAGAGTACTTTATTGAAAATCAAACTATTACATAATGACTAACTGACTCACTAACTCTTAACTATACTAACTACTACTAGATAGCACTGGTGGCTGAAATGGTCACTCCTGAGCATCTCCCTCAGTTCCGTCCTCGTATGTGGTCGTCTCCATCCGACTCACCTGAACACATTAAATAAAAATGCAGGATGAGCGAATAACGCCCAGTAGGACTTAATATCTCATGAACACAAGCATGCTTTAAATAGTTAATGTTTTAATGGCGGGTTAACTAGAGAGTATTAGACGAGATAGATGAGAGTGTAGAGAGAACGTGAACAGATGAGAGTAAAGAGACTGTAGATGAGAGGGGTATATTCGTAAAACGACGATGAACACGATAGTAACGGTTGCACAGCACCAAGTTGGGTGCCGGCAGTCTGGTAGAAGTCACAACCGCCCCTTAGCCGTGCTGTGTACACGGGTCAGGTGGTCCGGCGTGAACCCAAGATAAGAAGGAATACACTAAGGTTTGGATCGTACTGATCCCTAAGGTGTAACAGGTTTTGAGGTACAACCAGCTCGTTGACTAAGGACGTGCGCCAAAGCCAAGAAGACTTACGGAGGTCTTGACAAGGAGTCCCTGGTCCAATCGAGAGTATTCCCGGTGGAGAGGTGGTCCAAGTCAAGGGAAAAAGTGTGTAGAAACGGGTCCGTCGTGCCTCGAGTGCTCGAAGGCCGAGGGAAAACGGTAACGGTAGATAAAATGCGCGAGTAAAAACGGAAACAATTGTATTTAACAAAATAAGGTAATTTAGTCATTTATTTCGATAATTTACCGAATACATTATTGCATAATTTATCAAGGTCAAATGGCATTTAATAACGTTGTGTGTGTGTAAGTGTAAAGAAATCTTGAGGATATGACAAGTCGTACAAATGTCATTTTAAATATTTAAATCTATATCATTAATGTCAATTATTATTTTATCAAGTCGAATTAACTATAACATGGGTTAATCATGGCTAATTCAGAAGTATGTAGACAAATCAGCAGGGATACAAGCACAATATTTTGTTCTGGCCGAAATTTAAAGAACGCGACGGGGGTTCCCGTCGCGATCATGTCGCGACGGGGTGCATGGGCGCGTTACTCATCGTGTCGCGACGGGGTATCCCGTCGCGGTTCGGGTCGCGGTGGTGCGGCCTGGCGCGACAGGCGAACCGGCCGGCCTGGCCTGGTTTGGGTTTGAGAACGCGGCGGCGAGGGTCGTCGCGTTCATGACGCGGCCTTCAGGCCGACCGCGATACACCCGTTATCGCGGCGCATCGCGCCGTCGCGATAACAGGGGCGGTCCAGGGTTTTTCCCTTTTCTCTGTGTGGACCTTTCTTGATACAGGGTCAATCTAAATTCAATATAAATTCGCACGGTGATCCAAAAAGCATGAAACCAGTTTTAAACGAAAGTAGACATGTATATCTATCAACATGCACGATTAATTTGAAAATAGTCAAGGTTTAGACATGCATTGATCAGGTTACTTTTCGGTGACCTAAACAGGCATAGTCAGTGTTCCACGAATTTTTCAGAGATGAATACATGACGAAAAATTACGAAACCAGCGGCGTTTGAAAGCTAACAAGATGTAGTATTTATAATAATTTTATCATAATCCGAGATCAAGTATAAACGGGGTTCACAAGCAATCATAAAGGGTCGGGTGCATGTATCTAACAGATATTCAAAGAATTAATTCTCCCTTATGGGAGATCGAAATAGAACGAAACCAAGGGCGTTTGAAATCTATTGCACTGTAGTATCATTGAGAATTTTCTCATAGCATGCGAACAAGTACGTGCAGGGGATTAGAGAAATCATGAGATTAGGGTTCATGGTCACAGCAGGGTTTCATGAATTAAATTCGCCCAAATGGATGAACGGAATACAACGAAACCATAGGGCTTTTGAAGAGGTACATGAAGGCTACCTAGGGTAATTGTTTCACGATTTTAGCTTGAGAGATTGCCTATCGTTTTCGTAAAGTAAGAAAGCCCTAGTTTGAATGACGAAAACGGGAAGAATATCCAAGCTTGTTCAAGCCTCCTCCTCCTTGCTCTTCGTCCATAACTTCTCCTCTTCGTCTCCTAGAACTCCAGCCACGAACTATGGGTGGTAGGGAAGAGATTTTGGGTGTTTTGATAGCCTATAGAGTTCTAAGTCACCTAAAACTCCTTCTCTCTCATCCAACTCCGAAAATTGGTATTTATCTCCCACCTTCTCTTATTTATCTACCTAATAGGGTTGAAAGAGAGCTAATTTCGTGGTCAAAGGGTTAGGATATGGGTAGGACTCCTTTTTAGGATATATATGGGTTATTTAACATTTATCTTAACCCTTTACTATTTATTTAATTAATTAGATACGAATTTAGCCTATTTACCTCTCATCCCATGATGGGCTATCCTTATTTGGGCCCATTCTATTGGGTTTGGGTTATTAGAGTAACCCACTAATAATTTAGCTTAATGGGTATTGCATTAATTCCCTTTTATTCCATGTATTATCCCTTTATTGTAATTAAATCGATTTATCTCATTTATTAAATAATAAATTTTTATTTTTCTTGATTTTAAAAATCAAGGGTGCTACATCCTCCCCCTTTTAAAAAGAATTTGGTCCCCAAATTCATAGGATCGTAAGAGGAAGAATGACTTACTGAATAATTCTGGATAATTCCGTCGCAATAACGCTTCAGGCTCCCACGTGGCCTCTTCGACTTCATGGTTTCTCCATAATACCTTCACCACGGGTATAGACCGATTCCGAAGCTGTTGCATCTTCTTGTCCAAAATTTTTACTGGCCTTTCTTCATAGGTCATATCCTTATTCAAAATAATGTCATCATAGCTGATTACGTGTGACGGATCATATACGTATTTCCTCAGCATGGATACATGGAAAACATTGTGTACTGTTGCAAACTGGGGTGGTAGTGCCAGTCGATACGCTACCTCGCCCACTCTATCTAACACTTCAAACGGACCTATGAATCTTGGCCTCAATTTGCCTTTCATCCCAAATCTTTGGAATCCTCTGGTCGGGGATACTTTTAGCATTACATGATCTCCGGCTTGAAATTCCAAGTCTCTTCTTCTTTTGTCTGCATAGCTCTTTTGCCTGGATTGAGCTATCTTAATTCAGTCTCTGATAATTTGTATGTCTCTGCTAGTGCTCTGCACCATGTCTGGTCCTAGCCATTGCTGCTCACCTACTTCATTCCAGCATACTGGCGATCTGCAACTCCTGCCATACAGTGCTTCAAATGGTGCCATTTTAATGCTGGCCTGATAGCTATTGTTGTAGGCAAATTCTATTAGTGACAGTTGTTCATTCCAATACCCTTCAAAGTCTATAGCACAAGCTCGTAGCATGTCCTCCACTATCTGATTTGTTCTTTCGGTCTGTCCATCCGTCTGTGGGTGGAAAGCTGTGCTAAAGTTGAGTTTTGTGCCTAGGGCAGTCTGGAGTCCCTTCCAGAATCTAGAAGTGAATCTGGGGTCACGATCTGAGACAATGGATACTGGAACTCCATGTAGTCTGACTACTTCTTTCACATACAAAGCTGCTAACACATCCACACTCCAAGTGCTCTTAATGGCAAGGAAGTGTGCGGACTTGGTTAAACGGTCCACAATAACCCATATAGCATCAAGTCCACCACGAGTTCGGGGTAAACCCATGATGAAATCCATTCCGATGCTTTCCCATTTCCATTCAGGTATGTCCAGGGGCCTAAGTACACCCGCAGGACGACGGTGTTCTGCTTTTACCTGTTGACAAGTGAGGCAGTGTGCGGCATGCTCAGCTACCTCACGCTTCATGTTTGGCCACCAAAATGACCTTTTCATGTCTTGATACATCTTGGTTGCTCCTGGATGTATTGTGTATTTGGTCTTGTGGGCTTCATCCATCAGTTTCCTTTTCAGCTCTTCATTGTCAGGCACACATGTCCTGGCTTGGAATAATATTCTTCCATCTTCAGCGATGGAGAAGTCTGGCTTGTCAGCTATGGTCTCCCTTACTCTGATTAGAAACGGATCATTAGCCTGTTGCTCTCTGATCTCGACAAAGATGTCGGTTTGAGCTTTAAGATTAGCCACTAACATCTTATCACTCCTCTTTTCAATATTCAGATCTAGACTGGCGAATTGCTCTAATAATTGCATCTCGCCCATGACTAGACAGGATAACGAAGCTACTGGCTTCCTGCTAAGTGCATCAGCTACTGCATTACCTTTGCCTGGGTGATATTGAATGTTGAAGTCAAAATCCTTCAAGTACTCCAGCCATCTCCGTTGTCGCATATTGAGATCCTTCTGAGAGAATAAATACTTCAAACTCTTGTGGTCGGAGTAGACAATGAATTGTTCCCCATATAGGTAATGCCTCCAAATCTTGAGTGCAAATACCACAGCAGCTAGCTCCAAGTCATGGACAGGATAGTTAACCTCATATTGCTTCAATTGCCTTGATGAATGGACTATCACGTTCTCATTCTGCATTAATACGCAGCCTAGACCGATTCCAGATGCATCAGTGTAGACTGAGAATCCGGCGCCTTCGACTGGTAATGCGAGGACAGGTGCAGACGTCAACAATTGCTTGAGTATCTGAAAGCTCTTCTCGCACTCCTTGCTCCAGACATATGGGTTTTCCTTCCGCGTAAGACGCGTAAGAGGTACAGCTATCTTGGAGAAGTCTTTTATGAACCGTCTGTAATATCCAGCCAGTCCAAGAAAGCTCCTGATTTCTGTGACATTGGTCGGCCTTTCCCAGTTGAGCACAGCTTCTACCTTGGAAGGGTCAACAGCGATACCATCCTTGGAAATGACATGTCCTAGGAACGCCACCTTCTCGAGCCAGAATTCACACTTGCTCAATTTGGCGTAGAGTTGGTTGTCCCGCAAGATCTGCAGAGCGATCCTCAGATGCTCCTCGTGCGCTTCTTTGGTCTTAGAGTATATGAGAATATCATCAATGAATACCACGACGAACTTGTCGAGGTAGGGCCGGTAGATGCTGTTCATTAATTGCATAAAAGCTGCAGGAGCATTGGTTAGTCCAAAAGGCATGACTACAAATTCATAATGACCGTACCTGCTCCTGAAAGCTGTCTTGTAAATATCTGCATCTTGAATCCTCATCTGATGATATCCCGATCTAAGGTCAATCTTAGAAAAATATTTAGCTCCTGATATCTGATCAAATAATTCATCGACACGCGGCAGGGGGTACTTGTTCTTGATAGTGAGGTTGTTCAACTTCTTGTAATCGATGCATAATCTCATGGATCCGTCCTTCTTCTTGACGAACAACACTGGTGCTCCCCAAGGAGAAGTACTTGGCCTAATAAAACCCTTTTCTAGAAGTTCCATCAGTTGCTCTTTCAATTCTTTCAATTCAGCAGGGGACATCCTGTAGGGTTGACGTGAGACTGGTGCAGCTCCAGGTACGAGATAAATTGAGAAATTTACATCTCTCTCGGGTGGAATACCTGGCAGCTCATCGGGAAACACGTCTGGATATTCTTGCACTATGTGAATGTCTGATATCTTAGTTGCTTTCTTTTCAACTACAATTGCGGCGAGAAATGCCACACAGCCCTTTCTTATCATGTTCTGTGCCTTTATAGGAGAGACGAGGGACAAGTATCGCTTGTGCCTACGTCCTGTGAAGGTCAGCTTAGGGAATTCACTAAAAGAAATTTTCCCTCTTCTACAATCCACGATAGCCCCATATGTGGATAGCCAATCGGCTCCCAAAATGACATCGTAGCCCTCCATGGGCATACAGATCAAGTCAGCTCTAAGGTTAAGTTCACCAACCTTAACATCAGCTAATGGAAAATATTTATTTAATTGAGCCTTTTCTCCTAGTGGTGTTGTGACAGATAATTCAAATGTCATAGATGCAGGTTTCTCATTTAGGGTATCAGCAAATGCTTGTGATATGAACGAATGTGTTGCGCCAGTATCGAACAAAACAAATGCTGATTGAGAAAAGACTGGTAGGGTACCTTCTACAACTCCACCTTCCTCGGTGGTCTCCACCTCTTGCAGGGCTTGGAGTCTGCCTGGCTTCTTTGGTCCCGCAGGACGCTTCTCGTTCTCTCTCAGTAATGGGCATTCTTGAATGCGGTGATCACGACTGCCACAACGAAGGCATGCACCTGCCTTCCTCCAGCACTCTTCCGTCGTGTGACCTAGCTTGTCACAATGCTTGCATCTTGGCTTGTTGTTTGGAGTAGTAGTGGTTGGGACTTTGGGCTTCCGCTCCTGGCTTGGCCCGTCAGTGATACTTAACGGCCTTTTCTTGCCATTAGTAGGCTTGCTCGATACTCCAGAAGTTTGCTCCTTCCTGAACATTCTACCCTTGATGCGCTCAGTGAGTTCAGTTGCATCTTCCAGGCATTGTGCTCTCCTGACCATCTCTGGGTAGGTCTGAATATCAAATGGTGTCAGCTGTGTAATATATGCGGGTCTAAGCCCGTTGAGGAATCTCTTCGCCTTCATCCTCTGGGTACTAACCAGATGATTGGCGTAGCGAGCCAATCAAGAGAATTGTGCCTCATATTCTGCAACCGTTAGGTTTCTCTGTTTTAGAGCGGCGAACTCGGTGGCTTTCCTTTCTTGAATTCTTTCTGAAAAATATTTGGAGTTGAATTGCTCCTTAAACTCATTCCATGTAAACTGAGCATCTGCCCGTGTGGCCTCAATGGACTCCCACCACGCACGGGCGTCCCTTTCCAGCTGGAATGTGGCAAGTAAAAGCTTATCTCCATCCGCGCATTGCATAACGCGAAAAATACGCTCAGTCTCCTTGAGCCAGTTCTCGGCCTCATCAGGGTCTGTGGTACCGCTGAATCGAGGCGAGTTCAAGTTGCGGAAGTTTCTATATAAATCACCAGCTGCTCGGTTGTTGTTATTGTTGTTGTTGGCTCCAGCAGCCTGAAGTAAAGCTTGAGTAAGTTGCTGGATAGTCTGTTGCATATCACGGAGTTGAGCACGCTCCGCTGCCATTGTTGATATTTAAGTTCCTTCAAAAAGAGAATTTAAATGTAAGTTGTTGAGTTTGCACTAAGTTTGTGCGTGTGTGTATCCATTTTTTCTTATTACCCACGGTTCTACCCATCTCTCATAGGTATGGAATTAGACTCTAAGTCAAGTCAGGTCAAACCTAGATCATCCTATACTTAAGAATAACCTAGGCTCTGATACCACAAAACTGTAACGCCCCGACGCGGATATCGGAGCGGGATTACAGTTATTAAATAGTACAGAGCGAGAAATAAATGCAAACCATTGCACAATGGAATAATATCCAATAAACTCCAATTTCATTAATAATTCACCAGTCATCATTACATCATCGTATCAGAGCCAAAACTAGGGCCCAGAGTACTTTATTGAAAATCAAACTATTACATAATGACTAACTGACTCACTAACTCTTAACTATACTAACTACTACTAGATAGCACTGGTGGCTGAAATGGTCACTCCTGAGCATCTCCCTCAGTTCCGTCCTCGTATGTGTGGTCGTCTCCATCCGACTCACTTGAACACATTAAATAAAAATGCAGGATGAGCGAATAACGCCCAGTAGGACTTAATATCTCATGAACACAAGCATGCTTTAAATAGTTAATGTTTTAATGGCGGGTTAACTAGAGAGTATTAGACGAGATAGATGAGAGTGTAGAGAGAACGTGAACAGATGAGAGTAAGAGACTGTAGATGAGAGGGGTATATTCGTAAAACGACGATGAACACGATAGTAACGGTTGCACAGCACCAAGTCGGGTGCCGGCAGTCTGGTAGAAGTCACAACTGCCCCTTAGCCGTGCTGTGTACACGGGTCAGGTGGTCCGCGTGAACCCAAGATAAGAAGGAATACACTAAGGTTGGATCGTACTGATCCCTAAGGTGTAACAGGTTTTGAGGTACAACCAGCTCGTTGACTAAGGACGTGCGCCAAAGTCAAGAAGACTTACGGAGGTCTTGACAAGGAGTCCCTGGTCCAGTCGAGAGTATTCCCGGTGGAGAGGTGGTCCAAGTCAAGGGAAAAAGTGTGTAGAAACGGGTCCGTCGTGCCTCGAGTGCTCGAAGGCCGAGGGAAAACGGTAACGGTAGATAAAATGCGCGAGTAAAAATGGAAACAATTGTATTTAACAAAATAGGGTAATTTAGTCATTTATTTCGATAATTTACCGAATACATTATTGCATAATTTATCAAGGTCAAATGGCATTTAATAACGTTGTGTGTGTGTAAGTGTAAAAAATCTTGAGGATATGACAAGTCGTGCAAATGTCATTTTAAATATTTAAATTTATATCATTAATGTCAATTATTATTTTATCAAGTCGAATTAATTATAACATGGGTTAATCATGGCTAATTCAGAAGTATGTAGACAAATCAGCAGGGATACAAGCACAATATTTTGTTCTGGCCGAAATTTAAAGAACGCGACGGGCGCATGGGCGCGTTACTCATCGTGTCGCGACGGGGTATCCCGTCGCGGTTCGGGTCGCGGTGGTGCGGCCTGGTGCGACAGGCGAACCGGCCTGGCCTGGCCTGGTTCGGGTTTGAGAACGCGGCGGCGAGGGTCGTCGCGTTCATGACGCGGCCTTCAGGCCGACCGCGATACACCCGTTATTGCGGCGCATCGCGCCGTCGCGATAACAGGGGCGGTCCAGGGTTTTTCCCTTTTCTCTGTGTGGACCTTTCTTGATACAGGTCAATCTAAATTCAATATAAATTCGCACGGTGATCCAAAAAGCATGAAACCAGTTTTAAACGAAAGTAGACATGTATATCTATCAACATGCACGATTAATTTGAAAATAGTCAAGGTTTAGACATGCATTGATCAGGTTACTTTTCGGTGACCTAAACAGGCGCAGTCAGTGTTCCACGAATTGTTCAGGGATGAATACATGACGAAAAATTACGAAACCAGCGGAGTTTGAAAGCTAACAAGATGTAGTATTTATGATAATTTTATCATAATCCGAGATCAAGTATAAACGCGGTTCACAAGCAATCATGAAGGGTCGGGTGCATGTATCTAACAGATATTCAAAGAATTAATTCTCCCTTATGGGAGATCGAAATAGAACGAAACCAAGGGCGTTTGAAATCTATTGCACTGTAGTATCATTGAGAATTTTCTCATAGCATGTGAACAAGTACGTGAAGGGGATTAGAGAAAACATGAGATTAGGGTTCATGGTCACAGCAGGGTTTCATGAATTAAATTCGCTCAAATGGATGAACGGAATACAACAAAACCAAAGGGCTTTTTAAGAGGTACATGAAGGCTACCTAGGGTAATTGTTTCACGATTTTATCTTGAGAGATTGCCTACCTTTTTCGTGAAGTAAGAAAGCCCTAGTTTGAATGACGAAAACGGGAAGAATATCCAAGCTTGTTCAAGCCTCCTCCTTGCTCTTCGTCCAGAACTTCCCTCTTCGTCTCCTAGAACTCCAGCCACGAACTATGGGTGGTAGGGAAGAGATTTTGGGTGTTTTGATAGCCTATAGAGTTCTAAGTCACCTAAAACTCCTTCTCTCTCATCCAACTCCGAAAATTGGTATTTATCTCCCACCTTCTCTTATTTATCTACCTAATAGGGTTGGAAGAGAGCTAATTTCGTGGTCAAAGGGTTAGGATATGGGTAGGACTCCTTTTTAGGATATATATGGGTTATTTACATTTATCTTAACCCTTTACTATTTATTTAATTAATTAGATACGAATTTAGCCTATTTACCTCTCATCCCATGATGGGCTATCCTTATTTGGGCCCATTCTATTGGGTTTGGGTTATTAGAGTAACCCACTAATAATTTAGCTTAATGGGTATTGCATTAATTCCCTTTTATTCCATGTATTATCCCTTTATTGTAATTAAATCGATTTATCTCATTTATTAAATAATAAATTTTTATTTTTCTTGATTTTAAAAATCAAAGGTGCTACAATTACTCATAATGGGCAACAAATCCTCTCGTATACAAATGATGCTGCACATCCCATGTCGATATCCACTTTCTGTTCTTACAAGCTGAACACGGACATTGGATGTTACCCATCAGATCAACTGCTACTGATGAATTACTCAATGCAAACTCAATAAAACTGTCAACTCCATCTTTAAACTCCTCGGTCACAACTCCATTCACTATTCCACGGTACATCCATGACCGATTCTCATAAGACATTTTTCCTACACAGATTAAATGTCATGTCACGAGTTAAAATCCAACACACCCTCACATCATTCGAGTAAGTCAAAATGAATAGTATGTATATTTATTAAGATTATCACTTTTTACCCATCTGTGAATATTTGATCGTACTCAGATGACCATTTACTATGTATTTGTATTATTGCTGAAAATTTCGGCAGCATCTCCCCACACCTCTCTCCGATATACCAAAATATTTTGATTAAGATATTTTCTTAAACACTTACTAATAAGTGGTTATAAAATATTCTAAATCATAAAGGTATATCAGAGAGGAGTGAGTAGACGCACTCGAAATTTTCAACAATAATACAAACACATAATAAATGACCACCTAACTGCGATCAAACATTCATAGACTGTCCAAACGGGACAATTCAAGACTTGAGTTAGATATACACGTTCTCATCATTGAAAATAAGGCTCGCACATCAATCTCAAAGTCTTGAACGAGAAGGTTCATTGACACGGGCTTAACACGCACTCGTGAGGTGTGTGCAGTGAAAAAATGCTATACATGCATAGATCAAATTTAAAACCCAAATAAATATGAAAACAAAATCATACATGTGAACAAGTGCAATAATAAACCAATTATACATACATGTACATGAATTGCATTAAAGTAAGAAATACAATACTAATCACTAAACTGAAAGTAAGCAATTAAAAACAATCCATATATATTAGGGAAGCAATCCACAAAACCATTAAAGTCATCTAGTTAACTATAACGAATGATTAATAATATGTGCTCAAGTACCCAGGTAAGCAGAAGAATGGCCTGTATAAACGAATTTCTCATTGAATGAAATCCCCTACATAACTAAAGTGGTGTGAGGAAACCCAAACTCCCCTCCCCTCCAACTATTCACGTGGGAATCTTGGTGGAAGGGGTTCAGTTGCAGTCTCTGAAGGCCAGACATAAAACAAGACTCTGCCAAATCCAATGGAAGGTCATTGACATTAGTTGACCCACAAGATAGATGGGGGCAGCAATCTGCCCCATTTGCCACACAACCTGTTCAAGTCAAATGAGCAGCATGTACTCTCCTCTCAAAGCTACCACTCCTCTCAAAAATGATTCTTAATCATGCCAATACTAGAACTAAAGCATGTACTATATTGTCATTGCTCTTTTGAGATTTAATTACATAGGTGTTAATTGTATATGTCTTGATCATGATTAGAGGTGAAATGCTTAATTAAGGTGAGAAGACATATGTTATACTCTTGCTAATTCCATACCAGAGATCAGACGATGTGATAATTCGATAATAAAGAAACATGGGCCTCCTAATAAATAGTTTATATTGGGATAGGCTCAAACTCAATTCTCTTACGAGGGTGACATTTTATTGGGCTGAAACATGGGCCTGACACATAATGGGCTCCGTCAACATAAAAGGAAAGCCCATTTTGAGGTAGTTCGGTAGGCAAATCCATTATGACGTGAGAACTAATCGACCAACTTGTGGAGATAACATCATCCAAGAATCCGGACATGAGATATACATTCCAGTCTAGAAATGTACTCCAATTAAAATATTTTTAGATCTATGTTAATTTCTTGATAAGAAAGTGTCTGTATTACATATTAAAGATACGTATCTCACTGAGCTACATATTCCGGTCTGACAAACATGTGTTGAACAGAGTGTATTTTTTTTCTTCCCCCGCTAAGTGATCAGAGTGTGTGTTTAAAACTTTAAATGGTATAAACTATATATATATGCATTCTAGATTAAAAATTGTATCATGGATATCAAATTAAGCATTGTTTATCGTGAGGAGGAAGTGCGCATTATTCATTAAATACGTATTTTATTGAATGACGAGGGATAAAGCCGAGGATATTTTAATTTGGTATAAAAAATATTGCTGTAATTATTCAATGAAAAAGAGAGAAAAACCCAGAAAAAGAGAGAAAAAGAGCAGTAAACCCAACCCTGCCCAAATCCCAACCTTAATCTTCCATCGCTTTCCGGCCAACTCTCTTCGGTCATATAAAGTAGAATCCCATCACAGATCCCCCTCGAACTCCGAAGCAACGAGCAGCCCCAACACTCCCCTCACACCCCTTGTTGCATTCACTCTTCAAATTAAGATCTCTCTTTTTTTCTTTTCTCCATCTTATTTGCTCCCCACAACGGCTTGTCCATTCCCTTCGATCCTGCAACCACGCAATAATGGGGTTGCCGACTTGCCGTAGCCTGCAACTAATGGAGGGAGGGAAAAGGGCCTTGTCAAATCTAGCCAACTAATGGGATTGCTCTCTTTCAATCCACATCACACTTCTTGTAAGACTTGTCTAGCAATAAGCATTTTCCTAAATTCTTAATAATTTGTGATGATGATTTAAATGCAAGGGATTCCATTTTTTTTTCAATGATCTATCGTAAAAGCCCTCCTAGTTATGCACTTCTTTTTGGGTCCTGTCAGCTATGTATGGGAAAGCCAAAATTTGATCTCCATTACATCTACTTTGCAGGCTTCATACCCAAGCTCTCACATTGGCTGCACTAGTTGGAGCTGCTGCTGTGGAGTATTATGACCGTCAGTAAGGATCGAAGACACCAAAACATGAGAACTAATTCTTTGCCATCTCATCCCCGGCTCCGGGGAGATACTGCCGCAGCTGGGCAACTGCACCGAGCTGGAAGTGCTGGGCCTGGCTTCTTGCCGGCTAAATGGGAGCATCCCCGGGGGGCTCGGGAGGCCTGAAGCGCCTCAGAATCCTCAATGTGCAGAGGAACACCCTCGACGGGGTGATACCAGTCGAACTCGTCGGGTGCTTGGAGCTGTAGGTTCTGGCAGCTTCCCCGGGGGGCCTGTGGGGTGGAGGGGGCGCCGTGGGGGCGGGGGGCAACACCACAGGGGCGAGGGGGCAACGCCACAGGGTTCGGGGGCGTCGTGGGTTGGCTTGGGGGCGCCTGTGGGCGTGGAGTGGGTGAGGGGGGCCTGTGGGGTGGAGGGGGGCCTGTGGGGTGGAGGGGGCTCCGTGGGGAGAGGGCAGCGCTGCAGGGGCGGGGGGCGCCGTAGGGTGGGTGAGGGGGGACCTGTGGGATGGAGGGCTGTGGGGTGGGCTCGGGGCGCCCGTGGACGAGGGGGCACCGTGGGTGGGCGAGGGGCAGGGGCATTGGGGCTCGGGGGTGCCGTGGGGTGGGCGAGGCGGGCGGCGGGGGCGCTGGGGCTCGGGGTCACAGGGGCGCCGGCGAGGGGGCGCGGGGGATCTGCTGGCGAAGGAGAGAGAGAGAGAGAGAGAGAGAGAGAGAGAGAGAGAGAGAGAGAGAGAGAGAGAGAGAGAGAGAGAGAGAGAGAGAGAGAGAGAGGAGCGGGAGAGAGAGTGGGTTTCACGGGAGGTGGCGGGGAGGGAAATTGGGGAATTTCCGACGGATGTTTCCGAAGGAAACTATACGTCGGAAAACCGTCCGTAGTACCGACAGATATTTCTGACGGAAACATGTCCGTCGGAAATTCTGATGGATTATCCGACTGAATGTTAGCCGTCGGAATACCGTCGGAAGTTCCGACGAATATATTTCTGTCGGTAATGGCACTTTTTCTTGTGGTGAAACATAGTTAATATGTATATCTTTATAAATATATACATTATACATATCATAATCATTAGATTGTGAATAATGTTGGAGTATGGAGCTTGAGGCTCTGATTCTGAATTCTCTAATGTGTGGGTAATCACACGTGGATAGAGTTGAGCGGTCAGGTTGAAGGGGTCAAGGGGGCAGCGCCCCTCGTGGGATTTCAAGGGACAGAGCCCCTAGAAAGAAAGTTTTAATTCGCAAAGCAAAGGGACAAACCTCATTTGTTTATACATATGTGTTTATCATATATGTAATCATATATTTGAATTTACTACACAATCATATATGTATAGAATATATAAAATCATATGTGTTTAGTGTACACAATCATATTAAACATTAATTTGTATGTGTGTGTATATATATATACACATGTAAGAAAAATCGGCCGATCCGGACTAATTCTGTCCAATCAGCCAGAATTTCGACGATCCAAGGGGCAACCCCCTGGAATTGGATCGGCTTAGGCTGATCCGATACAAAATCGGCCGATCTCGATCTGGATTGGCTGATTCCGCATTCCATGGTGCATAGTAACACCTTCACCCCTCAACTCTTTTACCACTCTGCAGATGTAAATGGATTTCAACCAGGGTAGAATGTTTAGGAAAAGGAATATCACAATAACATGAACGGCAGTCAATAGACTGCACTAGCCAATTGGTCACACAGCACAGTTTCTGGATAAAGGTTAATGTAGAATTGTCCTTTTCTTTTTTTGGCCTGGTAGGGTCATTTAGGACTATTTCAGAGGTGGTTTGGGCCTAAGAGTGCATAACTATTCAAGACAAGCATGAATTTGGCAGGAAGAAGACGAATAATACAAGGGTGCTCGACAGTCCGAGAGAGGTTGGAGAAGTTACTGACTGGGGATCCATGGATAGGTCAAAGTGTTCTGCTGAAGGGGTGTTTGCAGTGAAGTGGCTTGTTAGTGGGGTAGTAGTTCAGCTAATCTGATACGTCTTGCTTTGCTGTAATCTGACACTCCATCATCCTCCTCTATAAAAGATATGTCGCTCGTTTTATAATGTTTGATAGATCTTATTCTGCAATCTGCATTGCTGGTTGCTGCCAACTTCTGGAACTTCTTCTGTAGGCATATTTTAATTGAAATGGTTCTATAACAAAGCGTCTATATGTCAAAGATGTCCTGATAGATGTGTTCATGTTGTATTTCTGCAGGTTATATTTTCTTCGGGTTAATATTTTTTTTCTAATTATTTCTTCCCTTATTTGTATAGGTTTTTTTCATGCTTTTCTTGATTTTCTTCTTTTTGTTGACTTGTTTGGGTAAAATCCATTCTCACATAGAAAATATGAGCTATTATTACTTGTGGTTCAGCCTTTTTTTCCCACTGGAAAATTGACCACCTTGATGCCATCCTTGACCTTTCCACCATTACCTGATTTTATGATGGCTTTAATCAAAGTTTAATGCACTTTTCAGGCAGAGTTTGATCCAATCCGATGGCTGGACAGGTCATTGATTCGTTTGTGTTCTCGATTTGGAGACTATCAGAAGGAAAATCCATCGTCTTTTAGCTTATCTCCACGTTAATTATAAAGAGGTAAAGTACCTTCTATCATATTCGATGCCTCCGCCTGGACTCGGGTGATAGCCATAACCCGGCCTCTTCCCCGCTGCTGCGGTGCTCCTTTGCCACGACCTGCCTGTGGCTGCTGAAACTGCTGAGGCTGCTGCTGCTGCTGTTGCTGCACACCTCTTCCATACCCATATTCTCTCGGATAGGGACAATTGCGGATCAAATGCCTCGGCTGATTACAATTATAACTTCTATATCCTAGTGGAGTAATGGGCTACCTGGCAGTACTCTACTGTGACTCCTCCACCTCAGGCCTACCACGGCCTTGCTGGAACTGCTGACGACCTCCCCGTCCTGTTCCTTTTCCTTTAAATGCTTGCTTTAATTTCTGGCCCCATTTTCCAAAGCTTGATGAAGAAGGTCCTGCTGGTGCTTTACCTTTACTTGCACCCACTGACTGCTGCGGTAGCCGAAAACTACCTGAACCTGACTCGCCCACCTGACAAGTCCGAATAGACCTCTCCAATGTAGCTGCTCTCTAGGCTGCTTCTTCCACTGTCTTACACATGAGAGGTACTATCGCATCCTGCAACTCCACTCTCAAACCTCTAATGAAATACTCAACCATCATATTATTATTTGAAACTACATAAGGTGCATAATGGCTAAGTGCCATAAATCTCATCTGGTACTCTAAAACTGAAGAATTACCTTGCTGGAGCGTCTGAAACTGCTCTCTTTTCACTTGCTGCACTTGAATCGGAAAAAATGTATCGTTAAATACATCGAGAAATTCCGACCAAGTAATAGCCTCTTCTGTCCTGCCTGCAAAGGTGGTCTGCAACTTCAATCGCCACCATTCTAATGCAAAACCTCTCAACTGATAAGCAGCTAACACAACTCTATCTGCTGCCAGACACCTCATAGTTGCAAAAACTCTCTCAATTTCATGAACCCAGTGTTCTGCTGTATCTGGATTCGGCCCTCCTGAATAAGTAGGCGGCTGCAATCTCAGAAACTTTTCAACCTGCATCACTGGTTCCTCCGCTAACAACATTGGTGGTGGTGGTGGCACAGGTGCTACAAAAGGCACCTCTACTCTTGGCGGAACTGGAGCAACAGGTACATTCTCTCCATCTCCAGGTGGCACTGCAACCGGTGGTACCGACGCCTGCTGATCCATCCTCGCCCGAATATCAGTGAGACTCTCCCAAATTCTTTCTATCATACGCTGAGTACTTTCCTCTGGATCATCTCCTCCACCACCCCAATCTCTTCTATCAGCCATTCCAGAAATTTCTACATAAACAAAACACCAAGTAAAAATCAAGCAACAAATTATCAGAAACCAGGGTCCCTACCAGCAGTGTACAAAGACCGAAATAAGGCTATGTATCTTTCTAATTCCCTTATATTAACACGGATCTTGCTCTAATACCAACTGTGGCGGAACGCCTCGGCCAAGCCCGTTATACCGATAACGTACTTGATCCGAGTCCGCCTCCCGCGAACGGGCCGATGCCTCGCAAGGGATACCAAACCACAGTCCGTGTAAACACAAAGGAACACACCACATTTTATATATATATCACAAGTTACATAGCCATATTTCCACAAAACTGAAAAGAAGTACAAGAGCCTGGGGCATATCCCGAGGTACAACTAAAGAAAATAAACAACTAACTACACTACACTGCTGGAGCTACACCGCCGGAGGTACTGACCCTGCACCGCTACGACGCGGCTCTGAACCGGACGACGGTCGTGAAACGTCCTCCTCACTCTCACCTGTGGGGGTAGGGGTGAGCCTCGCTAGTCACTGGCTCAGTAGGGAACCCCCCCAACACCGAGCAAACCAAAACCACAGGTACAAAAGTAATAAATAATACCAACAATTTATAGAACAGCTAAGCAGGATATGAAAGCTGTAAAAGTACTCACCGTCTGCCGACTACGAAAAACAACTGTAATAATTAAACGAAAACCAGTACAGGTGTACAAGCTAAAGTAGAGACAGCAAAACACGAGCCACGTGAACTGGTTCGCGACACCAGAAACTGACTCGGACAAGCTAACACAGGTCTACCTCTCAGTCTCGCAGCCACGGACGAAAGGTTCAGCTGCCGCTCCACGTGAAAAGGTCAAGCAACTGTGGAGACCAACTAAACACCACCACCTGCGTACCACACGGTCACAGGCCCATGCCTGACACCTCTATAGATCCTGGCCCGAAACTCTCTAGAGTGAGGCACTGGAAAATGACTAGCTGGGGTCCAGTACGTCTACTAGTGTCCGTACCCCCAACTACGAGCGCGCTACAAGTGACTAAAGACAAACACAAGTGTCACTGTCCCACTGTCGTCTTTCCCTCAGCCGGACGTACAACTCAAACACAGGAGTGAGGGTGTCCAGGTCAGACGACACAGACCTCGAAGGTACAACACAAGTACCGGGACAAAGCCCCGAGCTAACAGCCTGGCTCACAAAGAACCTGGGGCACCCAACTGGAGAGGTAACCACGGTAGGCGTCGTACTACTCGCCACGTACATAAAACCACGTGCACGTCACACACAAACCACGTGAAACCTCACGTAAACCACAAGTAACAACGGTCCACCACACGTGAACCCACTGGACTCGCGTGAACAACACGCGGCCACGAAAGTAAGTAACTAACTGCATACCCCGTAGGCTAAACACAAAAACCATGTGCACTCAGTGCACCACAGGTGCCAACGCACCATGCATTATCGATAAATACCATAAACAGTCATTTCTGCTTATACACAAGTTAGCGGCCACATCGACTGCTGCTTACAGGAAGTAGACGGCAATGGACCTGGCCGTCTGTGTCCCGGCTGATGAACCTGGCGTCAATCGATCTTGACGCCAAGATCTTCAGCCTCTATTCCTGCAGAAACCCTAAACCGATTCTACAGGTTTTACAATCGTTAAAACAACGGAAAAACATACAGAAATAGTTCCTCTACCATCCATACACTATAATTAAACTATAACTGCATGCTTTACCACTTAAATTCATCAAACCACCCAATGTTCCCACACGGTGCAACTTAACCCGATAATACATTAAAGATGCTGATTCATGTGGTTAAGTCGTGTTTTAATGATCCTACGGAGCTAACAGGGTTCGTTCCCTACCTTAGAACACGCTTAAACCTTCCGAATTCTCCCAATCCACGTCGAACCCTCCACGAGCTCCCACAGCAATTGCACCACGCCACGGCGTTTCCTCGTCCAATTCGGCAACGCCACGCGTCCCACGATCCTCCAACCACTCTCCTGTACCTGTTGGAAGCTTTAGGGATACGGGGGCGTGAAGCTGGGGCAAGGGGAAGAGAGAACAGGGTGGAAAACCTGCCCTCGGGTGACCCTATAACCTGCAGATTTCACAGGTTGGCGTCAACCCCTTTGCCGTTTAGGACAACCGCCACCCTAAACGTCCACATCTTATGCCGCCAAGTTCATGCAGTCAACCACAACTCACCTAGACGCCAACAAGTCAACGACCACCCCTGGCCGCCAACTCCAACTCAACTACAGCAGGTCCTATTTCATTTCAGGACCAAACCTGCACCTTATCTGAACAAACCACACATCCAAACCACACATTCCACACAACCAACTCACACTGGCCTCACAACGGCCATCACAACCATTACACACATGATCCGCATGGATCCGAAAAGCACGCGACGTTACACTGGAAGTATGATGTTCTTACAACATTGAGCCATCTCATTCATCTTCTGCAGTCCTTATTACCTCTAGCTTAGTTTGGCCACATCATTTAGCTGTCGATCGATTTGGATGGCAGAGTACATGTAACATGACCAAAACATTTGAGCCTGTTCTCCAACTTAATGTCTGTCGGACTTCGAAGTCCTCATGGATACATTTCATTCCTCTCTTAATCTCTTATCACATTCATATTGACATCCTCATCTTTGCCACACACAGTATCATACACCATAATGGGTCTCATAGTGGTTGAGGTTTCAGTTCAGCATCTGTCAAGTGTTTTCTGATTATGGCATTGGGTCTCTTCCTAAGATAATGGTTGATAGACGTTCTGGTCTTTTTCTAACAACTTGTTTTATTCTTTTCAGGCATTTGCTCAACTGTTGCAAGCTCCTCGGGTGATGCAGATGTGATAATTAAGGAGCGTTTTCCTGTGCCTCGCTTGGTTATATGTGATCATGGTTCTCAGGTTAGTTCCTTTTTTGTAGGCTTTCTTTTCTAGTGGTGAATCTATCAATTCTAAACCATATCACTTCAATCTGGTTGGGTAAAGGTCTGGTCTACATGTTCGAGCTAGGTTTAATGTCTCTCTTTCATTCAGCCTCTGTATCTTTGTTGGGCTACTTTCTTGTCTTGTTGAATAGTACTGTCTTACGAGTATGACTAGTTTAAGTTGTCGATCGACGGCTCACTAAAACCGTCTACAAAAGTTATATATGTAGGCGACTCTATGGAGCCGTCTGCATATAAAACTTATGTAGATCGCTATGCATAGCCGTCTACATAACTTACGTATACATCTTTCTATAACCGTCTACATAACTTATGAGCGGTTCTGTCACTGTTCGTGCCTTATCACACAAATAAAGTTTTGAACATCGTGTCTGTCTTGAAAATGGGGCGATCGGTAGTTTGTAATTGCTTGGAAGCAGGGAGAGGGTATTATCTAATGATCATTTTGATTTTTTTTCTTCTCTTTTATTGTCGTGAATGATGCTGCAGGCACATTTTCTCTTGGCTAATTAACTCAATCCTTCTGTTACCTACAACTCTGACAACCCGCCACCACCAGGTGGGGATGTTATATTCACAGACGATGTGAGCTTTCAGGTATTCATGGATCATCTACAGAGGCTCGCAGTTCAGTAATGTTTTTGCATCAGTCGTCCAATTTTGCAAGATTTCGTCCGCATTTCATGTACAGTTGTGTGTGATGCATGGTTCCTCATTCGGAAACTGTGTGCATATCCAATCATTTGATTGGTTCTAGTCAAATATATGTTGATTACATGCAGGGCCTGTATATACTGCAGGTGAAATACCAATTTGTTATTATTATTCTCCATGCATCCTGTTGTTGTCAGGCTCCTTCCCTGTCTGTCGTTCTGTTCCAACACTAAAGTTCTGATATGTCCTTGCAGAGTAATTAAGCTCGGAAATTAATGTCTCTGCCATAGTTGTCTGATGTCCCCCCACTTCAACAGTAGAGAGGACAATAACCCATCAAGCCATCTTCTAACCTATATATAGAGAGATTAGAGAAAAGCTTACTTTAGTTGTGTAAGTGCAGTAATGTCATGCATGCATAATTGCACTTTTAAAGTGTTTGTCGGTCCACCTCACGCTCCTCGTTGCACCGCACCACACCATTTTCTTTTTAGTTTTTGAATCCCAATTGTTTATTTTGGCGCCTAAATTTTTTTTTGACATTATTTTTGGTCTGATGTGGTGCAGTGAGTCGAATTTAGGTGTTGAAGGAGAGATTTGGGTGTCCAAATAAAAAGTTAAGATTCCCAAAGTTAAAAGAAAATGACATGGTGCGGTGTAATAAATCAGGATAGAAGTAGATGATCAATAGGAATTAAAAAATGCACTTATATGTGATGTTAACTTTTCTCGAGAGATTCAACGGCTTTAGCATCACACGACATGCAGTCACAATCTTTCAATTAATCAGTCTTGTGCTTCATGCAAAGCATATGGGTATGTGCTTTCGAAGGAAATTTAGGAGAGAGAAAGAGATGGTGTGCATCAGAGTCTCTCTCTCGAATTGATTCTTCAAACTTTTGAAGTTTCACATAACTTCTTTGACACACAACGCATAAAGTGACCAATAATATTGGGAAACCTTGTCGACCATGCATGTGTGTGATTAATGTTACATGCCACTTCCAAGCATATGGCTATGCATGCTTTGCTTGTATGAATTTGTCATCCAACGCCCTCCAAATTGCCCTAACTCCCATGGAAAATGATTCGGTGGCACTATTATATAAGATATTCATTTGACATCACTTGTATGACACAAATTTTAAAATGTCACGTGAAAATTTGTGTCATATGAATGATGTCAAATGTATGCGTCAAATATGTGTCACCAAATGATTTTCCAACTCCCATGGCTGTCCTGAAGAGCGGAGACGTTCTCATGCATATATTGTATATGTCGACTGGGATTTATAAATTAGAAACCAACAGATGGTGCATACATTTCTTGTAACTTTCGGAGCACCAAAGGCCAATCTAGACGTTCCCGTTATGAACATTAATGTGTAGTTTCTGTGATCTACATATTACTAGTGAACTACGTACGTAAGTATATGCTGCCATGCATATACCTCCTCCTTTAACCCATATGTCATCATGAGGGCGTAAACATCTGACGTATGATGCGAGTGCCTCTTGTAAGATTTGTTTCTTTAATTTCTCCCTTTTAAAAGCAAACGACATCAGTACTATATATGGGCATGTGCTAAAGGGTTTTAATTCGTGCCTCGACGTTGGGCTTTTGCCTTTCCTTGCAGCCCACTCAAAGAAATATGCCTCGAATCCTCACCTTTGAGCCTATCGCAAGAATGTGATCTGGTGCTGTACTTTAATTGTTGTTCTTTATAATTAGCTGCGCATCCATCGCAGTAGATCTTGCATGCAAGAATAATAGCAGCGGCGAGTTCATGAAGTGTGTCCTCTACTCATGATGTTAACGGCCATTTGATCATTAATTTCCTACGTACGTACGACCCCCGGCAATATAATTTTGTTCTTCCAGTACTAGAACAGAGCGGCCAATATATAATTAACGCCTCTTATTGCAGGCTCAGATATGTACGTACCGGTATATGATCCTTACCTAGGTTCTAATTAGTGCTGATTACGTATGTATACGTATTCTTCTTAATCTCATGTACTGGAACGCATGGATTCACGTTACTTAGTGTATGTATATGTGCGTAGATCGGTACATTAATTGTATGTGTTCTTTATTACTAAAAATTTACATATATAAAGCAGAAAATAAATTAAAGACATAGGTCAATTGCGACGTATATTTCAAAGATTAAAAGGTCAAATAAAAATCTGCCTTCTTCTATATATTCATGTTAAATATATATGCTCTATTTTCATTACTACTAAAAATTTACATATATAAGGCAGAAAATAAATGGCATAAGTCATTTGCGACTTATATTTCAAAGATTAAAAGGCCAAATAAAAATCTGCCTTCTATTCATATTAAATATGCTCTATTTTCGTTATTACTAAAAATTTTCATATATAAGGCAGAAAATAAATGGCATAAGTCAAGTCTGACTTAATTATATTTCAAAGATTAAAAGGCCAAATAAAATATGCCTTCTATTCATATTAAATATACTCTATTAGATGCAGAATTAAATTAGGTCTTATCAAATTTAATAAATAAAACGAGACCATAAAATTCTGTCTTTTATTCACTAATTTTGAAAACACTTCCTTAGCCAACAAACACTTCAAAATATATATATGTTCATCTTTCCAACTCATACGATCGAGTTTGGATTCTTCAAGTTTTTGAAGTTTCACACGGCTTTAGTTGGCGCAACATGCCACACGCCAAAGTACTGAACGCATCATGAGTAATGAAAAACTTCTCGTGCATGTATATAGGTGATTGATTATATATATAAAGAAATATTATGGTGCGGTGGGGTCTTTGGATATGGCTCCGCCGTAGTATAATACTGATTGTTGGATTTCAACGGCAGAGTATTACATTACATCCGTAATACTCGGTTCTCGGTCTTACTCATTAAATATAGATAGACCATTAAATTAAAAATCTAACGGTCTACATTGAGGATACGGCGGAGCTGTACTAAAATTCTCTGCCGTATCATTGCATTACTCTCTCTCTCTCTCTATATATATATATATATATATTATGGTGTTATGCATGTTATATCTCGTAGCTCTCGGGACACGTACGTTCTCGGGTTATATATATTCATAATTGTCGACAGGGATTTAGAAAGCCAAGAGATGATGCATATACAAATACGTATGTTCCGAACGATCGTGCACACCAAAGGCCAATCTAATTTCTGTGATGTACATATGCTGAGTACGTAGTTTCCGTAATCTAGTTTCTGTGATGTACAAGGAAGTAAACAGCTGACATCGAATGCCTTGAGAGATTTGTTTCTTTAATTTCTCCCTTTTAAAAGCAAACGACATCAGTACGGAAGGATAAGTGCTAAAGGTTTGCGTGCATGCATGGTCTTGTCGTTGGGCTTTTGCCTTTCCTTGCAGCCCACTCAAAGAAATATGCCTCGATCTGGTTCCGTTTGTTGCTCTTTATAAGCTGCATGCATCGCAGTAGATCTAGCATGCAAGGAGATCGCGCCGATCGAGTTCATCATGAAGTGTATCTACTCGTGCATGTTAACGGCCATTTGATCATTAATTCCCACCACCCCCCAGGCGCAGGCAATATTTAGAGCAAGGAGATCGCGCCGATCGAGTTCATCATGAAGTGTATCTACTCGTGCATGTTAACGGCCATTTGATCATTAATTCCCACCACCCCCCAGGCGCAGGCAATATTTAGAGCAAGGAGATCGCGCCGATCGAGTTCATCATGAAGTGTATCTACTCGTGCATGTTAACGGCCATTTGATCATTAATTCCCACCACCCCCCAGGCGCAGGCAATATTTAGTTTCTTGAACTGGAACAGATATAGCGGCCAGAGACCAATTATTCCAGGCTCAGGTATGTGTCTATCCTTTGGTTGCAATTAGTTGTGACTGCAATGTGTGTCTATATATGTACATATATGCATCCGTAGTCCGTCTTAATTTCTTCTAATTAGTTCGATGGATCAGACCTTCACGTACCACCTTAGTTAATGCATCATGGCCTTAGCCGGTTTAATTTAGAATAATAATGGACACACACACACACACACACACACACACACACACACACACACACACACACACACACATGGCCTTAGCCGGTTTAATTTACACACACCACCCCCCAGGCGCAGGCAATATTTAGTTTCTTGAACTGGAACAGATATAGCGGCCAGAGACCAATTATTCCAGGCTCAGGTATGTGTCTATCCTTTGGTTGCAATTAGTTGTGACTGCAATGTGTGTCTATGTACATATATGCATCCGTAGTCCGTCTTAATTTCTTCTAATTAGTTCGATGGATCAGACCTTCACGTACCACCTTAGTTAATGCATCATGGCCTTAGCCGGTTTAATTTAGAATAATAATGGACACACACACACACACACACACACACACATGGCCTTAGCCGGTTTAATTTACACACACCACCCCCCAGGCGCAGGCAATATTTAGTTTCTTGAACTGGAACAGATATAGCGGCCAGAGACCAATTATTCCAGGCTCAGGTATGTGTCTATCCTTTGGTTGCAATTAGTTGTGACTGCAATGTGTGTCTATGTACATATATGCATCCGTAGTCCGTCTTAATTTCTTCTAATTAGTTCGATGGATCAGACCTTCACTTACCACCTTAGTTAATGCATCATGGCCTTAGCCGGTTTAATTTAGAATAATAATGGACACACACACACACACACACACACACACACACACACACACACACGATTCTACCAATGATCAGTTTTTCTTCTAACCATTAACGTATGTGATAGAATAATTAAGGTGTAATCAACATCCGGTCCATTCCTTGACCGGTTATTTATTTTTAAGTTCTTTGGCCAATGAGGTTTCACATCCGGTCCATTTCTTCTACTTGCTTATTTTTAGGTTCAAAAGATCTTCCACCGTCAGTTAACTGACAGTGGAAGGCAGTGACCGGTCACCATAAACGTTTGATCTGGTTAAAAACATGAAAGACTGGTCATCAAAGTGCCTGATGTAGGATGGAGATAAAAATCGCTTAATTGGAAAAAAATCGAGAGAAAAAGGTTGACACTTCGATTAGCCTCCACCGCCCCCGGGACACCGTACGCCTCCCCCTCGATCCCTCCTACCTCCACCCCGATCTCAACGTGCGACGTCGTCGATGGGCTCCGGCTGCCGTGCTCGATGCGTCGCCTCAGCTACGCGCTTCGGAACTGTCGGCACGGGGGACGGGGCCATGGGGTCGTCGACATGGTCGTCCACCTCCTCGTCCTCAAAACATATTTGTAAAACCAGCAGATATTTGACCTTTCAAATTTTAACTATATATATATATATATATATTGTTTCCTCTCACCAACTCTCTCCTTGTATCAGTCTCTCTCTCGTTGATGAACTGATCCCCTCTCTCTTAAAAAAATTAATTATTTATATGAGAATAATAACTACATAATTATTAATTAGATATACAACACTTCTCTCTCTCTCTCTCTCTCTCTCTCAACCTGCATCATCTTGAAACCCACATTGTTTGATTTTTTTGATGATGATGATCGATGATGTGTTTTTTCATATACAATATTGAAAATCCCATCTTTTTATGTTCTAATAATAATATAGAAGAGGAATTATACGGTGCATGCATGATCTCATATATATATATATGCAGATCTGTTTCAGGGATTTCTTCTTCGTGGAGGATCGGAGGGGCGTGCGTATTAATATATATTGCTGCTGTCCTGCAGGTCCACCAACGTACCTACCCCAAATTATAATTATAATGGACGATCTCCAAAGAGATTTCCTAGGTCACCTTGGAGAGTACACGTGCGTCCACATGGTGGGTTGGGGGATGCCTCCCCGGGTTCACGAGCTTCTCTCTCACCCCGCCGGCCGCCACGACGAGTTCGATTTCGGCGCGGTCATCCACCTGCGCCTGCTCGACATCTGGGACTGCGACGAATATCCCAACCGCCTCGTCCAGTGGCGCAGCATCGCCAAGCAACTGGGCATGATCGACAACGACGACGGCAGTGCTGCTGTAAGGACCATGCTGCAGGAGGAGGACACATACTGGTGGAAGATACTGCGGCCGGATGTGTGGGACGAGGTGGTGGACTTGGGGATGGAGGCGCAGGGGGAACAGCTAAAGCTGGCAGTACGCCGGCGCATGGAGAGGGTCAAGTACCTGCTCGTGCTGGAGAACGTCCGACCCAATGACTTTTCGTCCTCTCTAGAAGGGATCTTCCCGGCCCCGACCCGCCGGAATGGTTGCGGGGTGGTGCTCTCCACCCCCCGTCGATGGGGCCAAGACAACATCCCCTGGGGTGACAGTGCGGGCAAGAAAACCATTGAGTGCGTTTTTCCCGCGTCCGAGTACCCCTACTCCCAACTGTTCAGATGGATCGATGAGGTGGCGGCGTCGATGCAGAAGATGGCCGCGGGGGGCATCGCCGCCGTGGACATAAACTACGATCTGTCGGACGTGATCTTGGGGTCCCTGGTCTACTGGTGGTTGTACAGGTACTGGCGGAGCGTCCCCGTGGCGGAACTACTGAGCTCCTGGGTGCATGCGGACATACTCCCCATGTTGCTGTCTGCTCGGAGACGACCTGCAGTACCGCCACGCTCGGCGTGGGAGGTGGGGAAGAACCTCATGGCAGAGCTCTGCAGGCAGTACCTGCTGGACGTGGAGTGGCGCGACGACGGCAGCGGCAGCCACTGCTGGTGCCGGAAACCACTGGGTGCTTTTGACCGTCAAGTCACTCTCAAAGCCGCCGCCGCCGCCGCCGCCGCCGCCGCCGCCGCCGCCGCCGCCGCCGCCGCCGCCGCCGACGACGCCGCCGCCGCCGCCAACTACGCCGCCGCCGCCGCCGCCGCCGACACCGACTACTTCTTCCGCCTCTTCCACATCCGCCGCAGCGCCCGCGCCGCGGACGCCCGCGCCGCCGCCGCCCGCGCCGCCGCCCGCGCCGCTGCCGCCGCCCGCGCCGTTGCCGCTGCCGCAGCCGCAAGAATCTCCGCCCGCGCCGCGGAGGCCCCCCACATGTACCGCCGTCTGCCGCAACCGCTGTGTACCGTCGACTATGACTACATAAGGCTCACCTGGACAGGTGTGTCTCTGGAATATGCGCGTGAATTAGCGGCCGTGTTCGAGGCCGACAATAGCTGGGTCAATCCGAACTTGCGAGACATTGCTGGGAGTTTCCTCTGCGACGGTCCTTTAAAAAGCGATCTTGCTTTAACGGAGACAGAATACAACTATTGGCTTCGAAGCGTCACTCTCTGCTTTGTTGGCCGGTATACAACTGAAGGTATAAACTACTACATTCATCATAAAAAAGTAGCAGTTCGTAGTAACATTAATACTAATTCATAGGATTTTCTTAATTCGTTAGTCCCGGCCGGTACTAACTCTCTTCTGCCTGAATTTATATATGTTCACGCAATATTCATGGATGGTGGGAGCAAGCAGATGGCAATGTCGTCTTTGATCGATACATTAGCAATGTTCCGAGACACATCATGGAGATGGATAACCTGAGGGTGCTCGACCTCTCTGATACGAACATAACCACGCTGCCACGCTTCCTCTTCTTCAACCTCCCCGAACTAAGGGTGCTTCTCCTACAAAATTGCAAGCGCTTGGAGGTTGTTGATATACCAACCAATATTGATGAGGATGCTGCATCTGGATGTCTTAACTGCAAGCTGCGAGTGTTGGACCTGAGCCACTCTTTGGTACGTGAGATATCTGATGATGTCTTACTTCAGCACATGACCAACCTCCAAGAGCTCATCCTGTCAGATGTCGGCTCCCTGGTGCGGCCGCCCGCACTAAGAGCGTTGGGGAGCCTAGTCATCTTCCGCATGACCAACAGTACGGCCTTGAGGGAGGATCTCCTTCTCTCTCAAGAGTCGTTGGCCTTCACGAGCCACATCCTTCGTGTCCTCGACCTCTCAGGTAATCCTTCCATCAGGTGGTTGCCGACGACGCTCTTTGTGGCGCCGTCATCTACACAGTTGGAGGAGATCCATCTCCTCGATTGTGCAGGACTGGAGCGTGCATTTGCGTCCGACATCCACCCAGGACTAATGATACTTGAGAATATACCGAGCCTCCGAGTCTTCACCCTCTCCGCTCCAGCAAGATCCAACGTCTCTCCTTGAGGGGTTGCAGCAAGTTGGAGACGATCAAGCTATCTGACTTGGAGCAACTTGTTGAGCTCGACCTCTCGGGCACTAGCATTGTAGAGCTCCCTGCCGAGGTCTTCGACTTGCCTTGTTTGAGGCGTCTAAAATTGTTGGGGGTCCAACGGCTTCGAAGAGTTCCGTGGGAAGCAAAGAGGGGGGTTCCTGAGGAACTCAACTTAAACACTTGCAACTGCAGCCTCATCACTTCAAAACAAACTACATCCCAAGTGATTAGTGCCCCAGTAAGTATATTTGTCACTGACCCGAGAATTCTCTATTCCCCACCCCCTGACCAGAAGAGGAAAATTATTATATATAAATCATGTCCACCATCCTTCCATGCCCGCATCTCCCCTTGTATGCATAGCCCAGTGGAGGATGAGCACCCCCATCCTCCAAAGATCTTTAGAAGCACGGTTGCTTGCCGCATCCCTTACAAAGCCATCCTACCGTCAATACAAAAGATGGTCAAGAAGGAAGACAACTTTTGCCCCAGCCGCGACCGCCTAGCGAGGCATGTGGAGGTGGTGGGTGGTGGTAGCAGCACTTCCTTGAAGGCTGCCTGGATCATCCTGTCAGCTGCTGACTCCTTGTTACTTCGTGATCACCATTATACAACCCCTCTCACAGATTTCGTTAGGCATGTTGACAATTGCAACCTAAAAAGGTGTTGGCTAGAGTGTTGCCACAACATGAAATGCATCTTTGCCAGTGACGAAGTCTGTAAGTTTCCCAATCTGGAGAGCTTATGGGTCTCAAAGCTCCCTAGGCTGATAAGAGTATGGAATGACTCGAGGTCCACGGACTTAAACAACTTGAAACTTGTACACTTGGAGTACTGCCCATCCATTGTTTCCATCTTCCCTCTTGGGATCCACTTGGATGGACTTGAAAGGCTTGTGATCAGGTCCTGCCCTCGTCTGGAGCACGTGTTCGCTCATGAATCCAACATCGATGGGTCGTCCTCTAGGAAGATCTCTCTTTCTGGGCTGCAGACCATGGAGCTATTGAACCTCCCTAAGTTGGCAAGTATCAGCAGCGTCAGTGTGACGTCTCCATGCAAGGCTTGGGAGCTCAAGGTACGAGGATGTTGGAGGTTACGCGAGTTGCCCACATTTGTCACCGATGACCGTGCAACAAAGGTCAGTAACATAAAGATAGATGGAGAGCCACTCTGGAGGAAGAATCTAGTGATCAACAACACCATCACTATTGCCATAAAAGAAACTAAATAGCCTCCCCCCCCCCCCCCCCCCCCCCCCCCAAAAAATAAAATCTAGTTAGTTACCAATTTGTCTTGCTTTCCAAGAATGCATATGTTTGGGTCTTGCTTCAAGTAAGTTTAACTGCTTCTCTTCTCAATGTAACACAACTATGATGACGTGCTGCCTAGCCAAATGTGTGTTCCTTCCTTGCTTTATTACTTGTGTTGGCTTAATTTGTTTTGGTTGATTTGGTGTGTCGTAAATGTGCCCTGCATAGTTTACAAGTTATCAACTTTTGATACAGTTTGAAAGTGAATGTGATTTTTTTTAGATTTTTGTAAAGAGTAATTGTGGGAAAATCCTTCCTGAGTTTGTATTAGCATGTATACCTCTTTCTTACGAGTACACAATACTCTCAAAGACTTCAACGTAACTTACCATCATAGAAATCAAGAATATGTACCATAGTATCATAGGTAAATTGAGAAATCTTGAGTTCGGGACAAGCAAAGATATGAATAGATTGTGGCCATTTAATTGGAAGTGGTTCCTTCGAGATTTCCTCTAGAAGAATGATAATGAGAAGACACAAAAATTTCCTGCTACAAAATGCCAAACCTCACCCAAATAGCAACCAAAATGACATTAATTGGCAAAGAACTTTAATTCACATATGAATATGGAAAACTAAGTTGGTAAGCCATTTCTAAGAGTGAAGCAAGAGTTAAATAGAAATCATTTTTTTGAGCACCCAAAGAGTACACAAACTAGGAATTTGTACCATAATATCTTCCATAGATTCTTGAAAACAAATCAAATGTGAATAAATAATTCAAATCTCAACAAGAAAGAAATTTGCATGTAATCAAACAAGTGAACGCATTTATCCCAATCTTTCAAGCACATCCAAAGCCAGAACATCTAAGTCATATGGGAATTTTAACTGCAATAGAAACAGTCATTCTAGCACTATCAAAACACATTATTCAAGCTATCCTCCATGTTATCAATATGTTTGCCTGCTGTAGGTGGAATGGACATCTGAGGTGGGGTGAGAGGGCCCAGGTTTGATACCAGATGGGGGGGGGGGGTGCATTTTATCAATGGCTTCAGCCCTTAGGTTAGTACCTATATTTATATAAAACTAGTTTCTATAATATTCCAACATAGTTTTCTTAGCATTCGATATATGTCCTATATCACTAGGTGTGACTTATCTTCCACTATAAAAGCATGAACATTCTCATTAATCTTAATCCAACCTTTCTTATGCAATTTTTTTTTCGTTTTCTTTAACTCAACAAATTTATGTCAACAATCAACCGATGCATAGATATTACACAAAAGAACATGAGCTACAGAATTGAAAAGATTCAACCTCAAAATAACTTCAACAGCTCTCTGTCCAATTTCTAAATTACCATTAAGTAGAGTCTTCCAAACCACAACATCAGGCTGAAATGTCATATTATTAATGAAAGCTTTAGCTTCCCTTAACTGGCCAACATGTGGGCAAATAAATCAACCATGCACGAATGATACTCCATGGTAGGCACCATACCATAATCACTTTCCATCTTTTAAAAATAGTATCCTTGTCCTTCATCTACCAAGTTAACATGACTACATGCAGAAAGAACTCCAACAATAAAGGTCACATGATTTGGCCTCACCCCTAATGTTTTCATGCCATTGATCAGAGGTTAAGAGCCTCTTTTCCATAACTAGACTATGCATAATTAACCAATACTACATCATATCTATTATTTGCAAACATAAATAGTTTCGGAGCAGGGCTTCCACATTTTAGATATGTATTAACTAACCATTTGTAATCATATATAAGATCTGCATCCAATCTATCTTATAAAGCATAAGTATAGATTTGATATCCCATTTCCATGTATGCCAATCTAGAACAAGCACTGGACACAATGTTTAAGGTAATCTAATCCAATTTGCAATTATACTCATTCAATAGTCTTAACACTTCCTCCACCTGATTGTGCAAGGATAATCTATGACGATGGTGTTGTGAGATATCAAATCCTTATTGTTCATCTCCTTAAAGAGGTCAAACATAAGAGAAATATCTAAACTTTTAATGTACATGAAGTATTACAAACTTCTAAATTTGTATAAAAACCTATTTTCACAATGTATGAATGACCAACCTGACCTTGAACGAAGGACAAAGGGATTGTGAAAATACAAATCAAGCAACGGATAATCAAATCATCAAGTTTCACACCCAAATACCTCATATTAGAAAAGAACAACATGGATTTATTTGGATCTCCTTCATATGCGAAAGTACTTATTATTGAGTTCCAAGCAATAGATCCCCCCAAAAAATTATTTTGTATTTATTTTGATTCTTTTTAAAAGTGTCAACAGATCCCCCCAAAAAATTATTTTGATACTTTTTAAACACACCTTTAAAATCAAAGACGGGTCTCCCTGCCTAATACGATGAGCGTTTTTTTATGGAAGTGCTTTCTATATATCGGAAGACCGTCTTCATTGATTGGATTGTTCGAATATCATTTTTATTGATGGGGTGCTGGACCTCACAAAATTTATTAGTTGTTTATAATTTTAATGGCTTCGATTTTCAGAATATACATACATATACCGTGAACCAAAAATAAGAGAATCCCAAAATTACAATAGGAAAAAAGACACTGCAAGCCTTAATCATGATCAAATAAACAAGTCCGCAGATTTTGGGGGCTCCTCTGCCCACCCAAATCCGTCATTCCACCATAAATAAATCCGAGTGTGATTTGGCCCATGTTTGGTTGAGAAGAATCACCTTAAGATCATAACACAAGCATGAACCAACCGCCCCCACATCAATTTACACCATATATATATATAACATCTAATCCAAATCCAAATAATATAGATAACAAAAAACGAGGATGCAGGTAGTTCCTACTCCTAGCAAGTAGCAACACCTCCCAGTGGCGGCAACGGTTTTTTCTCGACATTCTATCCTAACCTATACCATATTCTCGCAGAAGAAACCCCCCCCCAACTCCCCCAAGTTTTGTAGAGTGACGACATCGCCAACACGCCCATCGGATTCGGGGGGCACAACAATTTTTTCTTACATTAATTATTAATAATAATAATAAATAGTAATATTCATGAATAATAACACCCATAGATTTAGAGGCCATTCTTCCCTCACGTAGGGGATTTGTAACAATTATTTAATTTCCTTTCACCATATATGTATGGACTGTTACCGGGGACGGTGGTTGGTGGCGGCGGTCTCAGGCGAAGTGGGTGTCGACACCTTCCAGGGTGCGGAACCAGGCCTTTTGGTCCAGCACTGAAGTGGTGGAGCCGCAGCTTCCACCATTCCCCGGAGAGGTCGCGGCGTAGGCAGGCGCGTGGGGGCGGCGGCCGTCAGTGTCGGCGGGGCCGAAGAAGCCGGTGGAGGGGTGGGGGCCCCAGTAATGGCCGGCGGGATGCGGCTGGATCACATCGTCGGGGACGAGGGCGGGGCGGACGTGCTCCTCCGGGTTCTTGTCGTAGACTGAGGCGTGCACTCCCCTGCTGCGGTCACCAGTCATGAAGCCGAGGAAAGGGACAAAGAAGAACAACGTCATGTCTCTGAGCTGCGAAGAACAATGCCGGATCGACACAATCGGATAAATCGGGTAATAAAATGCAAAAAACGTGGAGAAACCCCACAAATATCACGGCGAAGTGGGAAGAAGAGTTGAAAGGAGAAGATGCAGGAAGAAGGCAAATTAAGAAAAGCTTTAGAGAGAAGAGAAGGGGGAGGAAAAGCCAGAACCCCACGAAGAGGTACAACCTTGAACTGACGGAGTTGTGCTCATGATCGAGGCAAGAACAGAAACGGGTACACGGAGAACAAGATCGCGATCGACTCTTCCCTCAAGAAACAGGGAAAGCGCAAAAGAATCCACACGAGAAGACCACGACGAGTCCGGAATTGAGGAAACCGCCTACCCAGAGACGATCTGCTACAATAGCACCACCATCCTTAGGGACAAAAACAAATTGATAAACAGGTAAAACACGTCGTCACATAACCGATCCGGTAGTCCGGCAGCTGGAAGCCAGTATATGAGCCACAACAAGAGCGTCCCGAGAAGCAAGCACGGCCATGGCTCTCTCCGCCAAACCTCTTAGCGGAAAACAACGTTACGAGAACTGCTAGAACAAGGAGATGCCTAGCGCACCAGAATACGAAGTAAAACAAAGGAACTAGAACGGCAGAGGCAAAGGACGAGGAAAGATCGGTAGAAGAGGTGGCGGGGGTCACCTAAAGGCCGCGGGGGCGGCAGAGGCCAGGGGCCAGCGTGGTGGAGCGGGGCCGCGACCGCCGGCTGAGATGTGGTCGGAGAGCCACTTGCCGAAGCCGATCGTCCTCTTCCACTGCGGAATGGCGGCCATGCAAGTGGAGATCGGAGGAGGGAGGGAGGGGGGAGGCACCGACCACCGAGGCAGCAACGCCGGGAACAGAGAAAGGTGGGGAAGGACAAAGTAGTATGCTTCGGCGAGGGGGGCTCTCTGTCCTCACCATCGCCTCTCCATTTATAGGCGGGGACTGCTCGCGAAAGGACCCCCGCCTGTCCCAGCCGCCGCATCCTCTGTCACCAAGCCCCTTCGTCCGAGGCCAACGCCGTCACTTGGACAACGTTTTCCATGACGGGAGCACCGAACCCAGAACCGAAGGGAGAAAAAGGACACTTAGCCTTAAATTCTGTAATCAAATATAACTTGGGTTATTTTAGGCTTTCATCCCTATAATTTTTGTAATTTATTTTGTAACCATGAAATTTGACTATGTTAATCCTAGAGTTAAGAAACCTAAGTTTACTCCCAAGCACATCTTTTTATAATTATAAAAAATTATTGAAAAGATGCTTAGGCAAGACGAAAACTAACAAATCCTAATAACTTTTGGGATAAAGATGGGCACAGTGATTTTAGTCTTTTTTTTTCTTCTTATGCTTTTGTCACTCAGTCACTCTTAAGTCTATTATATGTGCTCACTTTACATATTCACAAAAATCTTAGATGGGATAACCAAGTAGAAAGGGGGCATTTTGATAAATAGATAGTTATAGAATTTATTCATGCCAAATCAAAAGTTACTTTGATAAGTCGAATAGGTACAGATCTATTTGAGATAGAAGTACAATAAGATATTCCATTGTTTCTACAAATTTGGTTATCCCCTTAAGAAGTTTGTAACTAAGTCAAAAGAAAGAAGATGTTGGATTTGCTTATCTTACTTTACCCTAACTCGTATCATCCTTTTTCCTTATCAAAAAGTCTGCAAGTGAGTGAATGCGGGGTTATAGAGGGAAAATACAAAAGAAAGATTAAAAACAAATTTCTCAGACTAATTGCTTGTTAAATTTTAAGTTCTAGAAAGTTCTATTTAAATTTATATTTTCTTGCATATATATATTTATATATTTATTTATTAGATAATTATTTATGTGAGAATTCATCCTAGATTTGTGTTTACATCTCTTATGGATATAGAACATTTTCAATGACCCTATGGTTGATCTATTGTGACAGTAAGAAGATATTGAAATAGTTTTTTCACTTTTACATATGCTTATGCTAAAAATAGCAATGAAGAAATATCTCGAGTATATTTTGTATTGTCATGGAAGATTATATCAAGATTCCTGAGGTATTTTATTGGATAAATTATATGTATACCTATAAAATTTTTCATATTCAGCAATATATCTCTAAAACTTGACTATTAGATTGTATACCCCTCAACTAAAACAAGTTATTATATATCTCTCTACCATTTCATTCAATCTATTTAACTCAGCCACAATTGAGTTAAAAGAGAGAAGTGACTAATTTACCCTCTTAACTCTTTTTAAAATTATTTTCTATTAACTTTCCCTCACCTCTCTGTCTCTCTCTATGGAGGGGAGCTGTGGAGGCAAAACCCCCTGCTGGTGCCGTGGAGGTGCAATTTGTTGTCGTCGTGCAAGTCTTGAAGGGCGGACTCCTCCATTGTCTCCTTGGGGGGCCTGCACGCGGAGACACCGTCGACGATCTCTAAGTGGTGCCTCAAGTGGAGCTTTAGCACGTCGGAGGCTAGGGAGCCACTTGTTAGGGCCAGGAGCTCTGAGATGTCCTCCCCTCCACTTGGAAAGACGGCCCACATGCATGTTCCAGTTGGTACCTACGTCGGGGTCTGACCACTGGAGAGGCCTCTCCCCTGGCTCCTCGACAACCAAGAAAGATGTCATGCGAGCGTGTTCCAGTTGGTTCCGCCCGTCAGGATCCGACCACCAAAACAACATCTCCCACGGCTCCTCTACTACAGAAGTATCATTTGATTATTTCTTATGGCACTTCCAGATCATCGTCTGATGCTCCTACAACAACTGCGAGAAGTCACTGTTCTCTCTAGTAAGTTTGTGAATGGGTTCGGGGTTGCCGGAGTTGGATAGGGTGACTAGGAAAGAGATATGCCGCCAACAGACACATCTCTCTCTCTCTCTCTCTCTCTCTCTCTCTCCCCCCCCCCCCCGTTCTGATGAATATTTTTTAAAAGTCTTTTTACATTTATTTTGACCATTTTATTCATCTCAAGATGGAACATTCTTTAGATTCTAATGACAAACTAAACACGGAGATATAATCAATATTTTCTTTTAATTTGAGGAATATATAATCTAATAGTCAGATTTTAAAGGTATATTGCTAAATATAAAAGATTTTAGGGGTATATATAGATTTTCCTATTTTATATTCATAAGAGGAGTTTTAGTGTAAATATATACAAATCTAATAAGAATTCTAGTACAATTAATTTTTTAAAAGAGTTATATGTGAAAAAAATCCTAGTTAATTCGTTCTATCACTTAATCTCATATAATTTTCAAAACACAAGTAGATAAACTGCTTAACTACAAGGACTAGTAAGTTAAAAGTAGAATCTTGCTAAAGAATAACCATAATTCGTGCATTATTGAAGTCCGATAAGTATCCTTTTGCCCTCTCGCACCCTACATCACATCCCAGAGAGATGACATGGTCCACGGTGATCCCACATGGCGGCAGATGTGGGCCGTCAGATATGGCACCATCCATGTGCTTGCGATCGCCATCCAACGGCTAGACAGTTGATGGCAGCTGATGGCACCACTTTCTCCTTCCAGCCATTGGCTCCTTTGTTTTGAGCCGAGGAATCTAATGGGTTTTCTTTTAAAATAACAGAGTTTGAAAAGTTTTTAAGGAAAGTAGCACAGTAAAAAAAAATTTCGCAAACTAGCATACGGTTGATCAACCGGTCAAAAGCATTCATTAAAAAAAAACTAAAAGATACCAAGTCGACAGCGCCTTGACCGACTTTCAAGTCGGCAAGCGCGCTGCCGACTAGCCCTTTACTACCCCCCACCCACCCCTTCCCTTTTCCATACGCATTCCCCCTTTCCCCCCTTCCGAGCGGCGGAGGAAGCAATGGCGGGTGCGCGGCGGTGTACGAGGGAGGGCGGCGGTGTGCGAGGGTGGCGTGCGCGACGGCGAGGGAGGGCGGCGGTGTGCGACGGCCACCCAGCGGCGGCGATCCGGCGGCAGCGACAGCGGCTTGGTATTGTAGATTTTTTATTAGGGTCTCCTTCCCCTCCCGACATTCTTCCTTCTTTGGTCCCCCATGTCCCCTTCGTTGGTCCCCACTTCTCCCCACATCTCCGACCTCCAATGTCTCCTTAGGTTGGTCCCCACCTCCTCTCCCCCACATCTCCTACGGTGGGAGGGCAACCCCGGCCCACCTCCACCATCGTCCTTTCCCTCTTGATCCAGACCCCACCTCCTTCCACATCTCCCACTGTCGGAGCCCTCCCCCACCCCGTTCGGCATTGCATCCCCCCCCACTCCTTCGGCCATGAAGAATTGTCCAAGCCCTCCCCCACCCCGTTTGACGGCCATGAAGAAATTTTAAATTTTAATGCTAAAATTATTTGCTATTGCAATGATTTAGTTAGGAAGAATTTTCAAATTTCAATGTTAAAATTATTTGCTATTGCAATGATTTAGCTATAATTTTGTTATTTATTTTTTGCATTATAATTGTGATCTTTATTGAATGCTTTGTTATTTAAAAAAATGATAATGAAAAATATTGATAAAATTAGTTTATTTATTATGATTTTGCAGGTGTGACATCTATTAAATAATAAGATGTCATCTACAAATGTATTTATGGTCATTCTTTATAATGGAAGATTTTCTAAAAATAGTATAGTGACTATATATGAGGGAGGTAATGAAACAATCATTAGGGTACATTCACGTTGTTCGTTCAATGAACTCAAGAGTAAAATTTACCGTGCAACAAAGATTAATCCTCTTGAGTATGAGTTGAAAATTCATGTGAAAGTCCCCAATAATGATGGTTTTTCTATTGAAGTTGATGATGAAGAAAAATGTTCTATAAAGCTAGAGTTATGTGTCTCTGCACCATTAACTATCTTTATAGAAAAAATGACACATAATGCCGCATTTAGACAATCATATTCACTAACAACATCAATGGGTTCTGAAGTACCCACACATCCAGTTACAATGAGAATATTAAATTCTCAATCGGATGTGGTCCCATGTACACCGACACATGCGACGGACAATTTGGACATTAATGTATGTCTTCCTTCAGATGGTCAAAGAGATGTGCACCCTTCGTAAGTGTTATATCATAGTATAAATTACATCTTTGTTAATTTAGTTTGATACTAAAAATTTTACAAATATTTGTTCACTGTAGTAGCTAGGTCTCATTGTGAAGAAAGTATGAATCAGTTGTTAAGTTTCTCGTCTAGTTATCCATGGTCTGCTATGAATGAGGCTGGACCAAGTCACAATCTCAATGAAAATTTTGAGTTGCACGATGCTCCAGTTATCAACGATGAAGTCTTAGAAAATAGTGAGAGTGATGGTGATGATGATAATGACAATATTCATAGCTCATCTGACGATGATGTGAATGATTATACAAATATGAGTAGACCCATGACAAATAGTTTGCATGTTGTAAATGAATGTGTCTCACGAGATATGACGAATTGGGTAGATAATGCCGTAGCTAATGAATACTTCATTGAGAATGAAGAGACAGAATGGATGCATACGACAAATGTTCAAGTGGATAATTTGAATGTGTATAACATACAGTCAAATGAAGAACTTCATGTTGGAGATTTGTTTGCCAGTAAAGAAGATTTGATGACCAAAATATCTCTATAGTCGGTCAAACGAAATGTCCAGTTTCGTACCGATCGATCGACTTCTAAGATTTTAACGTTGATTTGTTATGCAAATTCTCAATGTCAATGGCGTCTACATGCTTGTTGTAGTAAAAGAGCCGGAGGAGCATGGAAAATTACAAGTTATGAGTCACATCATTCATGTTACACTCCTATTGAAAATCAAAGACACCGACAATTGACATCGTCGGTAATATCAAGATTGATCCTTCCGGTTGTACGTGACCGTCTTGACATTCGACCAAAAGAAATCAGAGATCTTGTGTCACTATCTTACCATGGCAGTATCTCTTACATTAAAGCTTGGGACAGTCGGAGAAAAATATTCTAAAAAATATTCGAAGAATGGGAATCATCATACACAAATCTTCTCATGTATTTGGAGGCTGTAAAAAGTAGCATGCCTGGTACAGTGTACAGTTTTAAAGTTGAGGACAACAAAACAAGTAGAAATTTGCAATATTTCTTCTGGAGTTTCAAACCTTCCATTAATGGATGGAGACATTGTAGGCCAGTTCTTAGTGTGGATGGAACTTTTTCTCCATGGCAAGTATCGTGGAGTTCTTCTTAATTCATGTGGTGTCGATGCAGATCTGGGTATCTTTCCATTAGCCTATGCAATTGTAGATGTAGAAAGTTCAGCATCGTGGTCTTGGTTCTTTCATGAGCTTGTCAGTCTCATTCCGCCGGTAACAGAACATCAACATGATATTTGTATTATTTCTGATCGACATGTTGGGATTAAACATGCAATGCAACAACATCTTCCACATGCTACCCATCGATATTGTCTTCGACATTATCGAGAGAATTGTGAAAATCATTATAGAGTTGCTGGCTTACACGACAGGATATGGAGGGCGGGTATGGCTCATGATTCACGAGTGTTTGAATATGAATTGAAAGGTATACGTGAGAATTGTTGTGCAGGTGCAAGTGATTGGTTACTTCAAGTTCAACCAAAGTATTGGGCATTGTGTGCTGATGAAGGAAGGCGATTTTTGATCATGACTACTAACATGTCAGAGTGCATTAACAGTGTGTTGAAAGTAGCACGAGGACTGCCCATACACGCGTTAGTGCACATGACATATCATCGCCTTCGGTTGTTAATTTTCAAACGTCGGCAGGATGCGGAAGAGATGTCCACTTGTTTAACACCATGCAACGATGATCTAATGACAAAATGTCAAGTTGAATCAAGACAGTTGAGAGTTCAGGCTAGATTGAATTATGGTGAATTTGAGATCTGTGATATGAGTGGACAAGTGAACCGCATTGATGTGAAAGATAATGGTCAAATTTTTTGCACATGTAACTTAGCTTTGCAACATTTTCCGTGTGCTCATGCACTATGTGCACTAGGTCATGTCAACTGGCACCGATACACGCATGTGTCAATTTGGTACACGTTTGCAAATTATAAATTGACATATGAAGGTCAGTTTCACAGTGTGCCAGATAATCGTTCATGGCCGAATTTTAATCCACAGTGTAATGTCATTCCTCTACTCCCTCCAACATGTACACCAACTCGAGGTCGACCAAAAAAAAATCGAAGACGAATGACCATGGATTCGGATCCTAATCTATTACATTATCATTGTTCATTATGCAAAGAATCGGGTCATAATAAGCAAACTTGTGAGAGAATGCGTCGAACGTAAGAATTTTACATTACTTGCAACACTCTATTACATGCACTATATTTTACATTACTTCTTTTGCTGGAATAGGTTGTTTTAACATTAACATGTTGTTTTAAATTTTTTGCAGACATGGAGGGAGAAGATAACTGTAGACACCCGATCATGACTAATAGGTTGAACCGCATTTCTTGTTACCTTAGTGGGCCCCTAATTGGTCACTCACCTTGAGCCCATCACTTGCCTTGATTTGAGCCCATTAATCCATTAAAATACCTTGAAATCCCGAAATCAATCACTTGAGAGAGTCCCTAGGGGAATATGACTCCTATTTATCATGTGGTTAGAGAGAATAATACAAAATAATTCGGATTCCTTGTCGCGGAGGCCCAACCCGTAGCGACTTTATAGTCGCGTCCCCCCGCACCGTCGCGGCGGCCCATGCATTATCCATGCACGTGGGTAATACTGTCGCGTCCCCCCGCACCGTCGCGTCTCTAGTCGCGACCCTATGATCTGACGCGACAATGCCCGAGATCTCTGGCCTCCGTAACCACACCCTATTTATCCTTCCATACACTTTGACTTGGTCTAAGAGGGTTATCCCAACCCCTTTGGACGGATCCTTGGCCCTAGGGACTCTCCTAAGCTCCCCTAAGGACTCTACACCCGATTTTGATAGAGCTTTATCCTCCATTTTTAATTTCCACATCTTTTTGAGGAGATAATACCTAATTTTCTCACCCCAAGCTCTATATAGGAGGGCCCATCCTCATGAACGGGGAGAGCCTCATGATCACCCCGAAGGGCTGCCAAAATTTCCTCTAAACAAGACTTAGCCACGCAGCAACTCATTCCACTCATTCCCTTCACATTCCACTCCTCACAACTCATTCATTTCACCATCAATGGAGCAAGGAACGTGAAGAGGGCGACTTCAGCAATCTCCTGGACCTCTTTGCACATCGTTGGAGTTGCATCCACGCCAGGAAGTCGCCCTAATGGGGCTCATTCCCTTTCCTCTTCCTCTTTTCTATTTCTACATGCATTTTTACGTTCTTTTTAAATAGAGCACATCCACCATCCACCCACGTTTTCCCATATCCACAGGGATTTAAAACCACCCCAGGTGCGTCCCCACCATGATCTCCCATCTCATTTCGTCTTTTAGAGTAGATACTACACTTTACATGTTCTAATATGGTCGTTTCTTTGTGTTTTCTTTTGATTGGCAGGAAAGCAAGCAAAGTCTACGAGGAGCTCTGGTGCTCTAGCCGGCTGGAGGACTAGAAGAAGGTCACTACAACAAATCTCCCGCATTCAGAGAACACGACGGCCTCGGGTGACGCGACAAAGACGCGTCGATTTCCACTGACGCGATACTAGAGACGCGGTGGCCATGGCGACCGTGACACCAGGTCAGTTTTCCTGTTCTCTTCCTTTTTCCTAGTTTAAGTTAGCCATTGTCTTTTCACATCATTAGGCAACTTATCTAGGTGGCGATCACTTTCCTATTTTCCATGCCATCATATTTGATATCCATGTCCGTGTCGAGGGGAAGCACAATCCCTGTGATTACACCTTTTGGCGATCACGGTGGGACCTTCACTGCCACCCTCGTAGATTTTTTTTGATTGTCTGCTTGCCATGTTTCCTTGTTGTTTGTCATCATAGTGTCTTGTTAGAGTTCTGTTCTTTATTCCCTGCACTTTTCGCTCTGTCATTGTCGCGACCGATCGCGGGGTCGCGACAAGTTCGCGTCGCACTCGGGGGACGCGTCATCAGGTTAGTGCTAGCTACTCCATTTGCCTTCTTTGTTCAATGCCCATAAGAACATGCGTCGTTGTTACATGTCTTAGATGATGTTTGCTCGTGTTTCTGTCTGATAACATCCTGTTAGGGTTCGGATTTCCCGTTTAAGTTTCATCTGTAAGATTCTAGTTCCTATCGCGGTCGAACGAGTGGACGCGATCGGGTCGCGGTTTGGACAGGCGACGCGTTAGCAGGTTTGCCTTGTATGTTCTTGTTTTCAGCCCTGAATCGGTTTCTGTATGCTCCCTGATTCATGTTGTATCACTATAGTTTCTCTTGGTGTTCCTTAGTTTTATAGGATAATCTGTTTGAATTGGGTTGGTGACTCAGTGTGTTTTCGGGCCTTTGTCTTTATCGCGGCAGCCCGCTCTTTCGCGATAGGGTCGCGGCGTATCTGGCCGTCGCAACTCTACCCGAGGACTCCTTTTGTCACCCTGTTTGCTCCTTATCTCCATTCTTGCATACATTTAGTCCCTTGCATACACTGTTCATCCCATTTGATTAGGTTCCCCCTTGGTTGAGTGAGTCCTCTCACCTACGAGCACTCGTAGGCTGACTCGGGCCCACCTTCCGAGGACCTCCGTAAGTCCCCGTGGCCGTACGCACGTTGCGATTCGCCGGGCTGGTTGTACCCGTTGTACCCTTAGTTTGAACCACCCCCGCGTGAGTGTGTACCACCCTTAGTCATACCGGAGCACTTGAGTCCATTCCTATCAGGGACCGCATGACCGAGTGACATCTCTTTAATCAATCCACTTAAAAGGTCAAGTTCGAATCTTAAGAAATTTGCATTGTAAGCATGATAACTTGAGTGCTTTGATACTCCTTCTCCTCTCTGTCTTTCTTGTTGTGCTAGAGTCTAGGTGTGTCCCCCCAAATTGGTTGGAGGGTGTATGCGTCATTGTTTAGGGAGATCGAGTCAGTCCCCTCCGATCCTCGTGCTTTATCATAATCCCCTCTTCGACATGGACCAATTTCGAGTCCTTGCCGACGATGCCCTACCCCTTGGGTTGCTCGAGGAAGTGGCCCAACCTTCCATGGCCACGCTCCCAGGGCATATCCAGCCTCCCTCCATTACCGGGATCCAATCCCGTTCTCCTTCTCCTCCCGGGGATGATGACCCTCACTCTCAATTCAGCCAGCTCCTTCCTCACCTCACTCCGGACCAGGTCCGAGAGTTCATAGCTGCTGCCAAGGGGAAACAACCGTTATCTCCCCGGGTCAAAATCCAGCCCGACGGCGGAGTCCTCCGTCCGCGTCGCTTCAGCCCCTCACCTTTCTTCATCTGGGGCAGACCCCACACCTCTCCGTCCTCGGGCCATTCATTTTTCAGAACCAAGCTACCTCCCTCCACGAGATGTTCGGCCTCGGTCTCCTCCTACTACATATTATACGGCCGAACCAGCTCCGCTTCCTCACGAGAGGTCTCACTCCTTCGAGCGGCCACGCTCCCTTGTCCCTACGCATCAGATCCAATCTCCTTCCAATTTCTTGGCGGAATGGACAAGTATGAAGAAGGAGCTTCATGACCTCCGGAGGCAAATTGATCCTCGGTAGGTAGCTGACATTGCCCTCCCATCCTTTCAATACCTCCGGGTGCCTCCCCAGTCCGAGCTCCCTGTATATCGTCGATACTCTGGGGTAGGGGACCCCTATGTTCATCTGAAGGACTTCGTCTATGAATCGGCGCCGCACAAGTATGACCGCCATCTCATGGCATATCTGTTCAGAAAATCATTAGATGGTCCAGCCTTGGAGTGGTTCTATTCTTTGCCTCCCAAGGAAGCCGAGGACTTCCAAATTGTCGAAGAAAGATTTCTGCAGCAATTCCAAGATCGGGTGGGACCCGAATACTCTTTTGTGGATTTGGTGGCCGAGAAGATGAAGCCAGAAGAAGACTTCTCCACCTATGCTGACCGATGGCGCTCATTGGCCGCCAAGGTCTGTTGCCCAATGCCTGACGAGGAGAAAATAAAGCTGTTGATCTCTAATGCCACACCCACCTACCGAGCCATTTTGTCCATGAACGACATCTCTACCATGCACCAATGTATAGTCGAGCCCGTTTCATCCAAACCCAACTCAAGGACTCGCCTATACATTCCATGTTTGAGACCCCCAAGGCCCGTTATGCTAAAAAGCCGCAAGGCCCAGTCACCGAGGGGATCCAGACCAATGAACAAGTAGGTGCCGTTAGCAATCCCCAAGGCCCAGTAGGTAGGTCTCCCTACAACCAGCAGACCCAACAGTCTTACAACAACAACAATAGGCAACCACCTCCCCAAGGACAAAATCCCCCTCAAGATCAGCGCCAATACTCCCAAGTCCCTCCACCACAAAATGGCTATGTACCCAGGAAACCCAACGGGCCCAAAAGAGCCCAATACCCTCCATTGCCTAAATCTCTAGCTGATGTCTTTGCAGCCCTCATGTCTCTAAATGCCTTAAGACTCCCTCCTTAGAAGGCGAATTGGAATATGGCGGCCGACCAAACAAAGTATTGCGTCTATCATCGTCATCCGGGCCACAATGTGTCCGATTGCTTCCAATTCCGGGACATGATATACGATCTCCATGAGTAGAATCAGATTGATTGGGCAGAAATGAAGAGGTTGATCCAAACTCTGAGGGACCAGCAAGGCCAGAGGCAATAGCAGCAACAACAGAGGCGACAGCAGCCACAGCAACAACAACAGCAACAGCAATACCAGCCTTTCCAACAGCAGTACCAGCAACACCAGCAATAGCAGCAACAGCAGCAGCCGCAGCAGCCGGCGAATGATCTAGGCATAGTCCGTAACCCCATGCCACAACATCAACCCGCTCCGAACCCTCAACCAATTCCGCCGCCTCCTCCGCCTACGCATGTTAATCCCGTTGTCCACCATGCACCACCAGAAGCCCAGTGGGTCTTCGATGACGACCATGAGGTGGGCCAACTTCTGGCTATTTCTCACGTCACGCCCACTGTTCCCGCGCCTATATCCACTATGTCTCCTTCCCTTACACCCCACATTGCCACCATCACCTCCCCATCATATTTCCCCGTCACCTCACCCATCATTCCTCCACCAAACAACACCCCCTTCTCCCCTGTGCCAGCACCTCTACTAGCCAACCCCGCTATCCTTAACACCCTTACCCCTCCACTCCACCACAATCTTGCCCTCCGGAGCGGGCGAATGTTTCATCGGATGTATCTTAACGCATCCATGCCTATGCCAGGTCAGCAAACCAACAATCAGCAGCAACAAGATACAGAAGAGATTGATTCGGCACCGGGAACTCAATATGACATCTTAAAGCACCTCGATCAGACTCCCGCCAAGATCTCCATATTGGAGCTCATTAAGAGGTCACAGACTCATCAAAACGCTCTCAGAACTTTCTTGCAAAGAGTCATGGTCAACGAGGACATGAATCCAGACAACCTGCCCTCAGTGCTCTCAATAGTAAACAGAGGACCCACCATTACCTTTTCTGATGGCGAGTTGGCTACCCCCGAGGCCAGGAAAATGCCCCTGTGTGTGACACTCACCATAAATAAAGTGGCAGTCGATGCGGCTCTGGTGGACACAGGAGCTTCCATTAATGTATGTCCACTAAGCACCCTTAGAGCTTGCAACATATCAGAACGTCAATTGCAGCCCATGCCTACCACTATTGCTGCATATGACAATTCGCGACGTGCTTGTCACGGGGTCATCACTTTGCAAGCTGAATTTTGCCCTCTCGTCATGTCTGTGGAGTTCTATGTGCTGAACATTGATCACACCTACAAAGCCATTTTAGGGCGCCCGTGGATCGAATCATTAAGGGCGGTACCCTCTACAGCGCATCAGTGTCTGAAGTTCCCTTTTCAAGGAAGGATAGTCAAGGTCAAGAGTGTGACCACAACGCATACAGTCGAAGCCGTTGAGAGAGTGCTGCCATCAGTATGGCCGTCCAATAAGCCCATAATCTCGGTGCTTGATGTTAACTACACTTGGGCCTATACTTTCTCTTCAAATCGCCCAATTGGGTCTCCTCCTATAATGGCAGTCAGGAAGGATGTGAGCAAGAATACAAAGGGGTGGGACATCATGTTCAGACTGGGTTATCAGTCAAGAAAAGGCCTGGGTGCTCACCTCCAAGGGCAAACAAAGACTGTCGCCACCACTAAGAAATTCACAAAGCGTGGCCTTGGATATTCAGAATGGGCCACTTTCTCATCTCCTCCACATTCAGACCAGGGATCGCTCACTTGGTCCTTATACGAGCATTTTGTCAGAGGGCCCATTCAGCCCGGATATAACACCATCATGGAAACACCAAGGTCGGCCTATCAAGCTTTAGAGGAGCAGCGACCCAACAAAAAGAAGAAAGCTGAGGAAGACACTGAAAACCCGGACCAAGACGATGTCATCTCATCAGTCAGTCTGCTATTCGAAAAATCAGAAGCTGGGGCAGAAGAGCTGGGATCAGAAGATCTCATCTCAGCAGTAAACCGTCTCTTTGCTGAAGAGGATGTGCCACAAGTAGCAGCGCTATCAACTGCAGCAACCACCGCCAGGCGACAGTTGCCTGGATTTGGTGAGGAAAACCAGTCAGATCATTTACCCTTACTTATACAGGAGTTCTGGCAAAGGCTCTCCCGGCCTCCCACTCATTTTATTTCATCCATGCTCGATTTTAATGTTAGTTTCATCCCCTTGCCTCTCCCCTTCATCGTTCAAATCTCACCCGACGCCATTGAGGCATTCGCTCGTCCTTCACCCCGCTTCATCATTCTCTTTAATGGTTCGGTCCTGTCCTTTTCCCCAAACCATTTAGTCTAATGTAATTCCTTATTAAAAAAATGATAAAATTCAAAATAACAAAAAAATGTGTGCTCCTGCTTCCGACGGCGATCCCCGTCACCCCCTCCTGCTCCTGCTTCCGATGGCGATCCCCATCACCCACTTCCAGCTCCTGATCTCGATGGCGATCCCCGTCACCCACCTCCAGCTCCTACTTTCGACGGCGATCCCCGTCACTCCTCTCCTGCTCCCACTCTCGACGGCGATCCCCGCCACATCTGCTCTCCAATAGCCATCGTCGTCCTTTTTCGCTCTCCTGGTGGTCAGCCATGGCCATTCCGGGCAATTCGGGTGAGGGGCCTTCTGCTCCCCTACACCCCGTTGCTGTTGCCGGCACCCTGAGCTCGGGTGGCCCACCTTCTCCTCCAGCTCCATCGGAGGATCTTCGCGGCTCTGCCGCCCCCTTTGTTTTCCTTTCCAATAAAACTCTGGACATGTCTCCAGAATCTCCTATAAATATCGAGTCTAGCTTAAGGTCAGGGGTAGTCTCTAGTAAGTCCCCGTCCCCGTCTAGGAAGAAGAAGGGCAGTGGCGTACCCCGTAGATACCTCTTAGATTTAGTCCATAGATGTGGCGCTCTTCTAGCTGTCGAAGAGTTCGTCAAAGAAGCGGTGGTTTTGAACTTAGAGGAGATGCCGATAGAGGAAGGGCTAGATGACGGCTTTGGGATATATGAAATCGTAGCCGAAGAAGACCCATTAGATGAGAACGATGGTGAGATAGAGGATGCTGCTGAGGCGTATGCTAGTGGTATGAAGAGATTCGATGAACCTACCTCTGCAGTAGATGAACCCACTAAAGAGGTGAATGTGGGAACGCAAGAGGACCCCAGGCTCTTAACTATAGCTTCTGGTCTTCCTCCTGAAGAAGAAGAAGAGCTCATAGAAATGTTAAGGGAGTTCAAGGATTCTTTTGCCTGGTCCTATGATGACATGCCCGACATTGACCCCGCTCTGGTGGAACATAGGTTGATTCTGAAGCCAGGGGCAGTTGCCGTTAAACAAAAGCTAAGGAGGTTCCTCCCCCACATCACTTTAAAGATGAAAGAGGAGATCGATAAGCTACACAAAGCCAAGTTTATCCGTGTAGTCCTCTATCCTTTGTGGGTGGCGAACATCGTCCCGGTGATGAAAAAGGACGGAAGAGTGAGTATCTGCATAGATTTTCGGGATTTGAATAAGGCATGTCCTAAGGACGATTTCCCGCTACCTCATTTGGACGTTTTGATCGATAATACAGCAGGGTTCGAAACTCTATCGTTCATGGATGGGTACTCCGGCTATAATCAAATTGTCTAGCCCCGGAGGATCAAGAGAAGACCTCCTTCACCACCCCATGGGGAACATATTGCTATGTGGTCATGCCGTTTGGACTAAAGAATGCCGCGCCACTTATCAAAGAGCAATGTTAGCTATCTTCCACGACATGATACATATTGATGTTGAGGTTTACGTGGATGATATCGTGGTGAAGTCGCGGATCCGAAAAGAGCATTCCTCCGTGCTTGCCAAAGTGTTCCGTCGCGCACGAGAGTATCAATTGAAGATGAATCCAAAGAAGTGCGTATTTGGAGTTTCCTCAGGAAAATTATTAGGCTTCATAGTTAGTAAGCGGGGGATTCAAATAGATCCACACAAGGCCAAGGCAATCAATGAGATGCCTCCTCCTAAGAACATATCTGAACTTCGAGGTTTGATTGGTCGGCTGCAGTTCATAAAGAGATTCATATCTCAGCACTCTCAAAGATGTCGTCCTTTCTACGAACTGTTGAGAGGAGGAGTCAGTTTTGAATGGAATGATAAATGCCAAGAGGCCTTCGACGAGCTCAAGAGCTACCTTATGAATCCGCCCGTGCTTCAGGCGCCCGTCCCTGGGAAACCCCTAATCCTATATCTGTCGACTGTTGAGGACTCCCTAGGAGCTGTCCTTGCCCAGCATGATGAATCCGGCAAAGAAAGGGCAGTCTACTACCTATCTAGGCTCTTCAATCCCTCCTAGCTCAAACTCACCACAATGGAGAAAACCTGTGCAGAGCTAGTTTGGGTAGTGCAGAAATTGAAGCACTACTTCCTAGCTCATAAGGTGAGTTTGATTTCTAGAATGGATCCTATTAGGTATCTCCTGGAAAAGCCAGTCCTCGCCGACAGATTGGCACGCTGGCAAAGTTTCCTCTCTCAGTTCGATATCTCCTTCATTGTTCAAAAAGCCATAAAAAGGTATGTCATTGCTGAGCACCTTGCTCACCTCCCTCTTCCTCATAGTGATATGGTTCAAGATGAGTTCCCCGATGAAAACCTATCACTTGTCTCTCACGATCCCTTCTGGTCACTCCATTTCGATGGAGCTCTCAATTCTAGGGGACGGGGCATAGGTGCAGTCTTGCTCACCCCAGAAGGGATCACCATTCCTTTGGCTTATCAACTCTAGTTCTACGCCACCAACAACATCTCCGAGTATGAGGCTCTCTTGGCCGGTCTTAAGCTCGCCTACCTGTTAGGTGCCCGTCACCTTAAGATCATAGGAGATTCTCAGCTCGTTCTTCGGCAAGTTCTCTCTACCTATCGCACTCGTGACCCCAAGCTCAAGCCGTATCAATATCTGGTCACGCTCCTCGCCAAGCAATTCCGCCAACTCATCTACATTCATACTCCTCGCTCCCAAAACATTCTGGCCGATGCTCTGGCATCGTTAGCTTCATCTCTCTCCTTCCCTCTCAGCCGTAGCACTGAGACTATCACCGTTCAGAGATTAGTAGCTCCCTCAACTCAGGATCCTTGGTTCTCAAACCTCAGGAGCTCCCTAGTGTTGAAGGCAGAGAAGAAAGAAGTGAAGGAGTTGTTGCTTGTTGAATTAGGGGAATTGATGGAAGAAGAGAGCCCGTGGTACCGTGAGATTGAGCAGTTTTGCAGAGACGGCACCTTCCCAGAAGAAGCCGAAGCAGAAGATAGGCGAGCTATCCGTAGAGCGGCATTAAAGTACACCCTCGTGGGTGAAGTTCTCTACAGACGCGCTCTAAATGGAATGCTCCTCAGATGCGTGACCGATGAAGAGGCTTGGAAGATAGTGGAAGGGTCTCACTCTGGCGAATGCGGAGGGCATGTGAATGGTCAGATGTTAGCCAAAAGGATCCTTAGGCAGGGCTACTACTGGCCAACCTTAGAAGAAGACTGTGCCGCCTACGTTCGTAGGTGTGTCAGATGCCAAATCCATGCCGATAAAATTCATGCTCCGTCTTCCTCTTTGCATTCACTATCTTCTCCTTGGCCTTTCTCCATGTGGGCCTTTGATATCATTGGACCTCTCGGTGATCCTAATACTCAGATAAAACAAAAATCCTTCATCCTCACTGCCACTGAGTATTTCACCAAATGGGCCGAAGCAGAAGCGTTTGCAGAAATCAAAGGTTCGACTGTGTGCAGATTCATCATGAAGAACATCATTGCACGGTTTGGAGTACCTGGCAGCCTCGTCACCGACAATGGACCCCAGTTCATATCACAAGACCTTCAAGACCTCTGTAAGAAGTTCAATATCTCTTTGCATCATTCGTCTCCTTATTATCCGCAGGGCAACGGCCAGGCTGAAGCCACGAACAAAACGCTTTTGAAAATCTTAAAGAAAACTTGTGAGTCTAATAAATTCGCTGATTGGCCAGAAAAGTTGATTGAGGCTCTGTGGGCCTACCGCACCTCCATCAGCACACCTACGGGGCAAACCCCTTTCTCACTTACATATGGGATGGAAGCGGTATGTCCGCACGAGATCCTCATCCCTTCGCTAAGAATTCAGTTGGACAAAGAACTTAATCCCGATGAACATCGGGAGGCGTTACTTACACAACTAGAACTCTTAGACGAACGACGTCTAGCTGCAGCCGATCGCGTGCTTTCATATCAAAACAGACTCTCAAGGTCTTTTCAAAAGAAAGTAATTGAGCGTAAATTTCAAGAAGGAGACATGGTTTTGAAGCGAATTTTCATAAAACCTGGAGGTCCAAGATCAAAATTGTCCGCAAACTGGGAGGGACCGTACGTCATCAAAGAAGTGTACCCGAGAAATGCGTATAGGTTAGTTAATGCCGATGGTGATGGACTCTCTCATCCATGGAATGGGTTATATCTTAAAAGATTCTACCCCTGATCAAAAGTCTTTGGATAACAACACCAATTAATAAGTAGCAATTTGCCAAGTGTCTCGCTCCTTCTCACATTGACGAAATACTATTTATGTGCAGTCACGTACTCAACATGGTAGCCTAAGGTCATAGTCCCTTCACATACAGTGTTCTCACTTAACCCTTGCTCGGGGAAACAAAAGGTCATTTCTCTCCCTACTCGGACAAGGTCTAGGGGCAAGGGGAAAGCTAATCCGTAGGCCTGCAACGGTATAAACCATATGTTTGAAGTCACAAGGAGGGACGGGCAATTCTAAGAAAAGCATATAGCGCAAAAATGAAGCGACAAAATGATAAAGTGAAAGGAGCATGTTAAAGAGTGGCAGTACAGTTCCCCGTGGGACGTCCTTGAGCCCGGTCGCACGCATGCCCCAGTCGAAAGAGAAAAAATACTATGGCCCTAAAGTCCCTGGACAACAGATGAATAGCACATGTAGCTTACTCGTTGCAGGTCTTACAAGTCAGCAACCCCGACTCCGAGATTAAGTCTTATCTCATTTACATTCTTCCTATCCCTCCTAAAATGACCGAAGAATCCATACGCTTGGTCTGTGTTAGAACATTGTTGTCGTAGGGGCAAGAAATCTTAGCAGACCTAAGATGAATATGCGTTGCACATAAATCTTGCTCACCAAAGAGATAGAGGTAAGACTCACGGTTAATCGCTCACATTAAGAAGTGTTGCTATCAAAAAGATTTTCAAAAATTCCAAAAAAAAAATCAAAATCCCAAAAATACAAAAACTCAAAAGAACCCCAAACAAAAAAAATCAAAAGATCCCCAAACAAAAAAAAATCAAAATCCCAAAAATACAAAAAAATCAAAAGATCCCCAAAAATCACAAAAATATATAGTTTCTAGAAAAATAAAAGGTGTGTACATATTGTTTTTCTTTAGCATGCATTATTTTTCATGGTCTTTTCGCCTATTTAATAAGGCTCGTTCCCTTGACAATTACGGAGTTAGATTTTTATCATTTTAAACGCAAGGGGCCGAACCTAAGAACAGATCTAATTTATTCTTCTAAGTGTGTGCAGGAACAGGGATTTCAAGGGCAGAGTACAACGTCACGCTCAGAACTCTCTCTCTCGCTTGTTTGAATCTCGCCTCTCACTCGTGTCAATCACAAACCATTCATTCATCATAAACATGGCATAAAAGTAAAACTGCACTAAGATGTGAACAAAATGTACATCGATAAAAGGGGAGGTGGCTCACAAGACTCCTCACTGACCACCACCACTCTCCCCGGATCCCTCTCTCCTATCTGGAGGTGGCAACATCTCGCCACCCCCTCGGCCATCATCGCTCGGACGGTGCCGCTCCTCCTCCTCATTCCTCCGCCTGCTGGAGGAACCCGCTAGATACTGCCCGACGGAGGCGCCAGTCGCCCTGCTGACGCTCACACCGCTCCGGCTCCGGCTGCGTGAACGGCCGATGTCCGTCTCAATCTGCTGAAGGCTCCGCGCCAGTGTCTGCTGTGCCAACAGCTCCGCACGCAGTCGGGTCACCTCCTCCTGATCTCCGGATGGCCTCTGTACCCGCAGTGTCGCCAGCTCCCGGGTCATCTCCGCCACCTGCGACTCAGCCGCCTCTGCACGGACGCGCAGCCGGTCCCTCTCGCTCTGCAGCGTCATGGCCTACTTATGGGCGAGCTCCAAGTCTCTCTCCTGCACAACAAGCAATCTGTCAGCATCATTCGGAAATAACCAGCTCAAAGCCTTTAAGTGAACTTACCCGCTCCTCCAGGTGCCTCTGAGCCTCCTCGGCTCTCAGCACTGCCCCCGTCAGTCGAACCTCCATGAGTGATGGAGACCCCCCTGCGCTCCGAGAGGAGGAAGCACCGCCTGCTCCGGTACCCCTCACTCTCTCCAGCTCACTCCGCTGCACGCAAAAGGCACGTCAGTTTCAAAATTTTGCTTAAATCAAAAGGGCTGAAAAGTGAACACGGTACTTACCAGCTCTGCCGTCTGCCTCTGGGCTGCCTCCCGATCTTGCACCGCCGACTGGAGCAAGGCTCAGAGCGATGCAATCTCGCCTGTCACGTCCACCTGCAAGGAATTGCCAAATCATCAGTTTTAATCATTAAACCCCAATTCTTTGAGCTATGGTTCAGAAAGTCTACCTGGTGTCGGGTGCTCTTGTATACCTTCCCTCCGTACTTCAAGGCGTACGCCTGGAGGTAGGCATCGTCGGTGGCCGCGTCCGATCTGACTCCCTTGCCTTTCCGCTCCCAGTTCTCGATCTGCTCGCGCGCCCGCTCCCTCCAGTCTGTCGTGTCGTGGAGTCCCTGAAAACTCCGACCCGGCCGGCGAAACCGGTCCCGGATGGGGAACTCCACAACACTCTGCCTGAGGCCCAAGGAGCGCTGGGTCAGGAATAGGTTCAAAGGTAGCACGAGGTTTAGCGCATGCAACCACACCGACCTACCAAAGTAGGGGCGGGCCTGCGCCAACCAAGGCTGTCCCTCATCACCCTCCTCCAGATACGACTGCCAAACCACCTGCAAGACAGAGTTAGTCAGTTTGCCAATCAAATCAACAGTATATCAAAAGGAAAGGTTTTAGCACTCACATCCAGGTAGGGGTAGCTGTCAATCGCCTCCTGGAGACGCTCCAGCTGGTCGGCGAGATGACGAGTGTCTCGGCGGGACTCCCAGCGGTGTGCAATGGGCACTCGGCCCGGCCGTGTGAGCTTCCCTCTCCCCAGGGCAGGAAGATGTAGATAGGCCCAAACCTGCAAGACAGAAGACAAGTCAAAGAGCAATTTAAAGAAAGTGCAGTATAATTCTAGAAGGAGTAGAGGAGAGGTTGTACCTGGAGAAAAGGGTAGAAATCGCTTGTGGATGTCTGCCGATCTGAGGCGCTGAGGCCGTCGAACTGGTGCGCTAGGAAGGCTGCCCCCCAAGCATACCCCCCTACCTCGCCTAAATCCTCCAGCAAGGGCAGGAAGAGGCAGTGGACTGCGTCGCCTCTCGTGGCAAACAAAAGTCTACCAAGAAAGAGAACGAGAAAACGGCGCAAGTCCAGGTCCGCCTGCGGCCCGGGCTCGCTCGCTAGCTCCCTTTGGCTGACTCTAGCCAGCCTCTCCAAATACTCATCCTCGCTCTCACCTGCGTTCTTCCCCGCCTCAAATAGACTTAGACTCTCCTGCAAGGCTACCCTGGGCACTAGAGAGGATCTACGCTCTACTGGGAGGTCTAGGAGTCGCTCGGCTATGTCATGGTAGCATGGGTAGGTATAGCCACTCACTGCCCGCCCGTACACTCTGAGCCCTGTGATCCGGCTCACGTCCTCTAGGCTAGGGATCATATGCCCCCATGGGAACGCAAAGGCACTCGCCTCTGCATCCCACCTGCTCCGCAGGGCCTGTGTGAGAGCCGGGTCTACCCTCATCCTCTCAATCCTAAAAACCTGCCCGAACCCCATCTCCTCTACTCTCTCTCGCTGAAAAGGGGGGAGGGCCAGGAAGGCAGCCAGCACCAGTGTCCATGACACCCGAGCCCTCATTTCACCCTGTAAAAATTCATTCAAGTTTAATTTCAGGTTTTATTTGTGTGTTCGGTCAGAGTCACGACAGCTCTTGCAGCCGCGACCTTCTCACGACGGTGCGGGCCGCCGCGACCTTATCGCGTCACCTTCATAGGTCGCGATAAGGTCGCGTCTGCCCTAGACGTCGCGACACTGCCGCGACACCCTGCCCCGCCGCGACACCATGTCGCGACGGGTCGTGCTGACGCGTTCTCAGATTCAAACCGGCCGGAGCCCTCTTTGTTTGATCCTCGTTTTCATGGGCCTCTCGCCCTACATTCGCCCTCCAGGGGCTCCGTGGATCTCTCTACTACTACCATTCAAGGTTTAGGGTCGATGGTACTTACCAACTTCATCACTTTGGCCCGTTTCTTCCTCTCCTCCTCCACGCTCATGGTCGGAGCCGTTTCCTCCTCTTCCTCTCCCATGACGGCCTCGGGCACCTCCTCCTCGACCGAGGGCCTCTCCACCCGTCGTCGTGAATACCGACGCTCCGCGTGGCGCTTCCCCCGCGATGAGCCCTCGCCGATCTCTTTTCCACCGTCCATCGCAGTGTAGGTTGTCTGGGTTGTGTTTCGGGCTAGCAGGGAGGTCGGAATGTAGGGGAGTTTGGGGAAGGATTCAAGGGTTTGAAGGTTCAAGGTTTTTGAAAACCGGAAAAGAAGAAGGAAAGGGGGCCGTTTGGTTTTGAATCGATCGGTTCGTGACGTGACACAGCGCGCCGTCGCGTTCATGTCGCGTCAGGAAGGGACGTCGCGACATAGTCGCGACGCACCGCCTGGCCGCGACATGAAGGTGACACTCCTGACCGTCGCGTCATCAACAGAGCGCTTGCATTGCACAGAAAATCCATTCTTATTCATTCATATTCAAAGTTTTTACCTCCCTAATCCATTCTAAACAACCAAGCACACTTTCAAATCCTTCTCCTAATATCATTGGCTTACAATTCAAATCAAATCAAATCGAATCAATTGTTCCCTCCCCCAGGCTGAAGTTTCTTCAAAGCTTCAATGTATTCCGCAATTGCTTCGTCATCTTCTTCCACCTCAGCTTGAATCGCACTCGTTGCACATCCTTCCAATGGACGACCGCGCTGCGCATGTCGCGCTCGTCCTGTGTATCGCCCCTCTTCCTCTCTTGGATAGGTGGGAAGTGTGATAGAAGTGGAACCACCGTGCGAGCCGCACCGCATTGGAGATGGCAGCGATCCGGGTTGTAGGAAACTAGCGCCCCATTGCCTAGCAGCCTCAAGGTGAGTTCGGTACGTTGAGGAAGGTGAATTGTCCGGCCGTGCATGAATCGTGGGCGCATGTCAAAGTCCGCCACAGTCAGACTCCTGAGGTATTGGCGCCATGCATGTATGCCCTTCACCTGAGCTGTTTTGCACCATGCCCGAGGACTCATGTGAAGCCGCCCTCCCACATATGCCAGTGGGTGATTCAGCATTGTCTTGCATTCCATCGTCAGGTAGTCCACCGCCCGGAATTGAATATGCATCCCCATCCATAGTTCAAGGGCGACGACCGATCCGTAGAAAGGACCCCCGAGTGCTGCAGAGGTCAGGCCTGCATAGAGAAAGCCCAGGACGGCTTGCCCAATTTTCATACCTTCGGAGATGGAGTCAATAATGCTAAGATTGCCAAAGGAGATGGCACCGTCGGCTTCCGGGAAGAGTATGACGCTGCAAATGCATATGGCGGCTGCCTTGGCGATGGCGGTGTAGTTTGTGGTCTTCCGCTTGCACTGCGAAGTGATCCATTGAGCGATCGGGAGGAGGTGAACATGCATACCGCTGGTCATGGAGTAGAGATCGTTCTTCTTTGTGGTAATGTACACCAGAATGCTCCAGGAGTTGATCTGTTCTACGGTGTAGGAGAGGGCCGACTCTTCGCCCCTTTGATAGCGTGGGAGGCCGAGCATGATTTCCAACTCTCCAAGAGGATCGTCGCCTCGAATTCAGGGAAGATGAACGAGTTGGTCTGTGGGTGCCAAAGCTCCACCATGGCTGTAACACTCTCCCACACATGCACCAGCTTGTTGTAATTTTTGGCTAGTATGAGGATGGTGGATAGCCCCCACTCCTTCAAGTGGCTAATAGACGCGGGCGGCAGTAATTCGAGCATGGGTACCAGCCATGGCGTCTTTGAGAATCGCCGTTGGCCAGGGAGGATCTGAGATAGAAGAAGAGCATGAAGAACGAAAGGAAAAGAGGAGAAAAGAGAAGAACAAAACGAAGCAAAACAGAGCGAAACAGAGCAAAACAGAGCAAAAAAAGGCAGAGCAATGCAGAAAGTGCAGAATCTCGGGAAGAAAAGGCCACTTACTTGAAGCTTCGGGCGCGTGTAGATGTGCCCCGGGATGGCGGAGAGTTGCTTCAGATCGGTATGCGTCTCCCTAGCAGTTTTTGGGCCGGAGTAAGCAGGGATATCTTCTGCAAACGCCGAGTAATTCCTCTTCATGGTTGCAAGAGAAGGAAAAGAGCTTGAATTTGGGGAGCAGAGGATGCCTGGGGTTTAGCTGCGGGATTAGCCCCCCTAACCCTTTATTTATAAGCCTTAGGGAGTTAGAAACCCACTCTAATCCCGCAACTAGGAGTTAGGATAAGGCTAGGAAAGGTTTAGGAGTCCTAGTGTTAGTCTAGATGTCTTAGGATAAGTCTAAATCTCGGTTTTCTGCTTTTTCAGGACTCTGTCCGAGTCGCGACGCCGCGATTCGACGCGACCATGTCGCGACAGAGCGCTGCGACGCGACAAGGTCGCGGTCGATAGGTGTGTCGCGTCTTGACCTGAATGTTTATTTCACTTACTTGAGCTTAGTATGTGTGTTTCTTTGATTGTGTTCATTAAGTTCATTTATCATCTTGTGATTATTATGCTGAATGATTCAAAAAAAAAAAAATCAGAAAACTCAGAAAATGAAGAAAGACTTCGTCACAGGTAAGTCAGGTATTGTATTTCTGTCCCTATTCCTCGCATTACTATATGATATTCTACTTATTATATCATTTCAAGGACCAGCTGGTTCTCAATGTGTTCTGGGATTTGAGTTCCCCTTTACCAAAAACAGTGATGATCTAGGTACACATTGTTAATCGTTGGATAGGCCGTTGAGTTAATTAATCACGGGGACGATGGATTCAGGCCTGCACCGCGGTTGTAGGTAGTTTCTTGACCCGTTCTTATTTGGCTTAACAATATTATCCTTGATATATTTTCTATTTTTTCTTTTTCTTCGCATTCATTTTGATGATTTCTTTTACTTTAGCCTAGCATACATCATGTAGGACTTTGAGCTTTCCTGACTCATTCTAGACCATTGATGAGCTCGTGTTGAGTGCCCAATCATCCTTCAAATTCCAAACAAGAAATTCAATTCCACTCCGAATCGGAAGGTTTGCCTCCGAGTGAGTTGTTTCCGTCAATTTGACAAGAATTTCCCTGTCTGGATTCCTTATCCAAACTTTCCTTTTTTCCTTTGATCCGTTTTGGTTGCGAACTCTCCCAGGACAGAGTCATGAGTTACCTGCCTGGCACGCACATGTCCTTCCAAAACGAAACCCGCAGGCCAATCGGCTAGGGTACCTCTCAATCGAGGGGTTGATCGTCCTCTTTTCTCTCCCCGTCCAGACTTGTGCTCTTCTTTGCATTCTACTCGAACAACCGACTCGGGGCTTTCACAAGGATTCCAATTGCCTGTTAGTTAACATCGGTGTCTCTTCACCTTGGCTTCCACTTTTCAGTCGGCTCCGCGTCATCTCCGTTTCACCGTCACTTCGTGACATCTCCACACCACTTCCGCTTCGCTCCCCTGCAAAGTAGAAGCCAACGAGGGGCAATCTGTAGACACCCGATTATGACTAATGGGTTGAACCGCATTTCTTGTTACCTTAGTGGGCCCCTAATTGGTCACTCACCTTGAGCCCATCACTTGCCTTGATTTGAGCCCATTAATCCATTAAAATACCTTGAAATCCCGAAATCAATCACTTGAGAGAGTCCCTAGGGGAATATGACTCCTATTTATCATGTGGTTAGAGAGAATAATCCAAAATAATTCGGATTCCTTGTTGCGGCGGCCCAACCCGTCGCGACTATAGTCGCGTCCCCCCGCACCGTCGCGGCGGCCCATGCATTATTCATGCACGTGGGCAATACTGTCGCGCCCCCCCCGCACCGTCGCGTCTCTAGTCGCGACCCTACGATCTGACGCGACAATGCCCGAGATCTCTGGCCTCCGTAACCACACCCTATTTATCCTCCCATACACTTTGACTTGGTCTAAGAGGGTTATCCCAACCCCTTTGGACGGATCCTTGGCCCTAGGGACTCTCCTAAGCTCCCCTAAGGACTCTACACCCGATTTTGATAGAGCTTTATCCTCCATTTTTAATTTCCACATATTTTTGAGGAGATAATACTTAATTTTCTCACCCCAAGCTCTATATAAGGAGGGCCCATCCTCATGAACGGGGAGAGCCTCATGATCACCCCGAAGGGCTGCCAAAATTTCCTCTAAACAAGACTTAGCCACGCAGCAACTCATTCCCTTCACATTCCACTCCTCACAACTCATTCATTTCACCATCAATGGAGCAAGGAACATGAAGAGGGCGACTTCAGCAATCTCCTGGACCTCTTTGCACATCGTTGGAGCTGCATCCACGCCAGGAAGTCGCCCTAATGGGGCTCATTCCCTTTCCTCTTCCTCTTTTCTATTTCTACATGCATTTTTACGTTCTTTTTAAATAGAGCACATCCACCATCCACCCATGTTTTCCCATACCCACAGGGGTTTAAAACCACCCTAGGTGCGTCCCCACCATGATCTCCCATCTCATTTCGTCTTTTAGAGTAGATACTACACTTTACATGTTCTAATAGGGTCGTTTCTTTGTGTTTTCTTTTGATTGGCAGGCAAGCAAGCAAAGTCTACGAGGAGCTCTGGTGCTCTAGCCGGCTGGAGGACTAGAAAAAGGTCACTACAACAAATCTCCCGCATTCAGAGAACGCGACGGCCTCGGGTGACGCGACAAAGACGCGTCGATTTCCACTGACGCGATACTAGAGACGCGGCGGCCATGGCGACCGCGACACCATGTCAGTTTTCCTGTTCTCTTCCTTTTTCCTAGTTTAAGTTAGCCATTGTCTTTTCACATCATTAGGCAACTTATCTAGGTGGCGATCACTTTCCTATTTTCCATGCCATCATATTTGATATCCATGTCCGTGTCGAGGGGAAGCATGGATATCACTTTCCTAAAAAAAAAAGACCGGAACCTAACAAAGAAGCCGAACCCCACCCCTGGCACTGCGACTTCGTTTTTATAGGCACTGGAGCAAAATCGCGTCCAGGACAGCAGACGTGATTTAAGGCTTAATCGCGTCTGAGCGGCAGGCCACGATTTAGAAGGTCGGTCGCACATGGGGAATTGCTGCACCGTCTCTCTGAATCGCGTCGGGGAATGTCGTTGCGACTTGAATCGCGGCGGGACGCCCGAACGCGATTAAGACTTGCATGGTTTCGAGGTAACCGACTCATGAATGCGCTGTCTGCTGACGTGACATTCCGAATTTGACCTCTCTGAATCGCGTCGTCTGACAAGGATGCGATTCAGGAATTTTATCATGATTACGGGCCTGCGCGCGATGACTTTCTGGGCCGTTGTCAGACTCTGAATCACGTCAAGGATCCAGGACACGATTTGAAAGGCGGTTCGATGAAAAACGTCCGCCATAGCGGACGCGAATTGAATTTTGCTTCCGCAACTAGACCCCCTGGGGAAGCACCAAGGAAAAATGGACGATATCCAGAAATATTTAAGAAAACACTCTTGCAAGGCAAAAGAAGGCCATTTTTGGGCGTTACAGCGCAACTTGAAAATTTACTCGCGGTGGAGCCAAATTCGCGTGTCTACAGATGTCACACCTTGACGTCTGCTTAGAAGGGGAACGAAGCGGAGAGATACGAAGTGGAGTGTAATGGAGTGAAAAGAAATGGAGCGTAATGAAAAGAAATGTAGCGTAGCACAGTGGAGTGGAGAAGAGTGGACTGAAAAGTAGACGTCAAGGTGAAAAATAGACACGCGGACAATTGGGTGACTACCACCTAATAATAGTCTTTTCCCAACACCCAAGGAAATCACCACTAGGAGGAGGACCTAGAGAAGAAAGTGTTCGGACAAAGAAAAGGGATAATGAAGGAAAAAAAAAATGAAAGACCAACTTCCAGCGTCGGGGAAGTACCTAAGGATACAATCCGTTAGGTTTCACCATCGGGGGCGTCTGCCATTGTCTCAGGTGGATCTTGGGGAGAGAAGGAGAGATCAACTTCCAGCGAAGGGGAAGTACCTAAGGACACAATCCGTTAGGTTGCACCATCGGGGGCGTCTGCCACTGCCTCAGGTGGATCTTTGGAAACAAAGAAATAAAAGGGATAAGTCCAAACAAAGGATTCTAAAGGAAATCAGTCTGGAGGCAACAACAAAGGGAGTTGGGTACTTGACCCGGATTGGAATATTTCAAATTGCTTTCGAGTTTGAGCGCGGATGGCCCTCAGATTGGCTTGGAAGAGTGGTTTTCCACAGTGATTTCAATATGCATGTATGCTGGGCTAAAAGAAAAATAAGACTTAAAAGAGGAGTAAAAAATAACCAAGGATAATATTGTTACGCCGGTGAGTCAGGACCAGGGTGTATGCATGGGTCCGTCGTCCTCACATGCCAAGCGTAACGGCCTATCCGTGCGGCTAAGGATCCTCTGGGATAATCATTATTTTTGATAGAGGGGAACTCAAATCCCAGATTCCTCAGAGCCACAAGGTCCTTGGTGTACTCTAATGGTATAACATATCGTAAATGTAGATAGGGATGGTGAAGGCAGCAACAGCCTGGTGTAGCGCCAGATGAGGTAACTCGAATCTTGCGCTCAAAAAACTCATTAGCCAACATAACACATATCATGGAAAAAAAACATCATTCATTCAAAGTATGTCTTGGAGCATTAATAAAGCATTAAATAAACAGCTCATTTGGTTTGTTTGTTTGAACCATGAGGATAATTGGACTTGGCCAAAATATATTGGAGTGCCAGGTGGGAGGAACCCATGATTGGAAGAATTGATGCGATCTGACAGGCAATGTGCTTGCCATGCAATACCATCAAGGATTTTTTAAAAGTATTTGAACTTTTTTGGACTTTGAGAAATATTTGATTTTTGTGGTGTTTTGAAAATATTTGGATTTTGTTTTTTGAGATTTTGAAAAGTATTTGAATTTGTTTGAGATTTTGAAACGTATTTGATTTTTGTTGAGATTTTGAAAAGTATTTGATTTGTAGGTTTGTGAAATATTTGGATTTGTTTGTGATTTTGAAAATATTTGGATTTTTTTTGTTTGGATTTTTGTGTTGTTTTGTTTTGTTTTTTTTTGTGGTTTTGGAACATTGTCATGCCATGGCGGCATTAAAATTATGAAAATTGACCGACGAATGGGTCCTTGTTAGCTCCTGTTTCATTAAAAGAAAGCCCAGAGTAGGGTGTGCGTTTTAACGTGGCGCCCACGGGCTAATTGCACTTGGTTGACAGTGCCGCTGCCAAAGCCACACCTGAAAAGGTGACTAAGTCTTAAATAGGGAGAAGGGAGGAATTTGAAGATAAGCTTTGTATGGGTATTCGAGGAGTTGGGTTTGACTTCCTTCCTTGGCACAATCGTCAGAAGGTTCTGTCTCATTAAGCACTTGGACTTTTTCAATTATTTTAGAATCTTGAGTGATGACCACTTGACTGTAGGGACATGCGTACGACCGGGTCCATTTGGATCTCCGCGGGGACTTTGCCACTCTTTGCCATGCCCTATTATCATTGATTTGATTTTGACTTTTGCATGCATACGACCGGGTCCATTTGGATCTCCGCGGGGACTTTGCCACTCTTGGCATTCATTTTGACTTTGATTTGATTGGTCATTTTGATTTTGCCCATTTTTAAGACATCCCCTTGTGACGGAGTGCCTTGGGTTGGTTGCATTGCCCAGACTACCTCTACTACCCATACTTAGGCCGAGCAAGAAGAGAAATAGACTTTGTGCCATTCAGGCGTGGCTGTGACGGTGACGGTGTCTACCGGGTGCAATCGGCTTAGGGCGCCGTGGAATGTGTGCAGGTGCCCATGCTAAGGGCAATCCTTAATGATCCGAGAGGAAATTTCGGACTCCTGACTCGAAATTTTTATAACAAAAAAAAAATGTTGCGATAGCATGGAAATGTTGAAATATTCATCTTTTTATGGATTTTTGACACTGCTAAAATATAGTAAGACTTTGGAGGGTAAAGGAGAACGAATGCTCTGCATTGGGGCTGTTGGTTAACTGCCATCGACTCCCTTAGGGAATCGCTGCCACTATGCTGTTATGGGGCAGCATAGTGACATCGGGGCTGGCAACCCAACCCGCCGCAGGGGTAAAACCCTGTGCGAAGCCCCTCATGCCGACCACAACGTTGACGTGGTGCTTTGCGCTTCCGCCTTAAAGATTTGGCTGCCGCCTTCACTACCATCTCGAGCTTTTGGTGCAACGGTAAGGGGCTCGGTCCAACAAGTGGTATCAGAGCGGGTCTCTGAACATTCAAAGAAGATCCAACGATCTTAGAGCAAAGATCCATGGCAACTCAAGGATATGCTAAAGGTCAATCAGTCACCAGACCTCCATTCTTTGATGGAGAAGATTGCCAATATTGGAAAATGCGAATGGAATGCTTCATTCGAGGCACAGACTTTGATCTGTGGCAGGTAATAGAGGTAGGTGACTATGTTATTGTTCCTGCTGCTGATAAAATTAAAATATCTTTAAATTTTAAAGTAAAAAATTATTTATGTTGTGCTTTATCTAAAAAGGAATTCAGTAGAGTATCTGCATGCAAATCTGCTAAAGAAATTTGGGATAAACTGCAGATAACTTATGAAGGAACGGATAAAGTGAAACAAACTAGAATAGATATTCTTGTTTCACAATACGAACAATTTAAAATGCTTCCAAACGAAAACATTACTCAGATGTATAATAGATTTTCAAGCATAGTAGTTGGTTTAAGCTCTCTTGGTAAAACTCTTTCTAATGAGGAAACCGTTAGAAAGATACTTAGGTCTTTAACTATTTCATGGACACCTAAAGTAACTGCTATTGAAGAGGCTCATGATTTAACCAAATTGTCAATTGAAAATTTATAGGTTCTCTCATGGCACATGAAATAAATATGGAGCGTTATCAGAAAGCTCATCTAAAGAATGTACTAATGCTCTTAAAGTTATAGCTGTTCCTTCTTCTTCTAGTTCTCAAGATGCAGATTCTGAAGATAGTAATATGGATGAAGTATTATCCAAGCTTCAGAAGATTTTAAAGAAGAAGAAAATGGATCAAGGAGAATTCAAAGAAAGAGAAAAGGAGAAAGAACCAGTCTGCTATGAATGCGGAAAACCTGGACATATGAGACCAGATTGTCTAAAGCTCAAGAAGACTGGTCAAACCGAGAAGCCCAAGAAGCAGCACAAGAATTTAAAAGAAAAGTTATGGCAGCTACTTGGGAAATGATGAGGCCACAAGCTTAGAATCATCAGCTCAGAATCGGAAAAAGAGCAGTAGTCTAGCCCTCATGGTAGGACTAGATGAGGTAAATTCTGACTCATTTTTTAATTCATGCATAAATCAGGGCCAGAATCTGAAGACTTGGAAGAAGTCTTTAATGAACTTTATGATAAACACAAGGTTGTTGTAAAAGAATTGAAAAATATCAAGAACACTTTACTTGTTTGGAAAATACTAATTCTGATCTTAATCAGAATGGAACAATTAGAAGAACAATTGAAAGAATGTAAAGGTAATAATCATCTCTTAAATGAAGATTTGAAAAGCAAGAATAATGAGAAGTTAAAGTTAAAGAAAAATTAAAAACTCTAACTGAAGAAAATCTATATTTAAAAGAATCAGTTAGAAAATTAACTAAAGGAAAACATCTTTAGCCCTATGCTTAAAGGGTCAAAATTGGAATAATAACAAGGCTTGGATACATACCCCCAGAAAAGGAAAAAACAAGCCACAATTCAAGGTAAATATCATTTACCAAATTTGTAAAAGAAACCAACACACCTCAGAAAAAGAAACCTGAAATATCCAAGGTGCATCAAATAAAAAGGTTTTTAAAAAGTTGTTCAAATCAAGGGCAATCAAAATTGCAAAATAAACTATATTCATTGTTGCTCCCATTGTAATAAATTAGGACACACTGTAAATACCTGCACAACAAGGCACTTAGTTTGGATTCCTAAAGATTATCTTCATGCATCTAACCATCAAGGACCCAAAAGGAATTGAGTACCTACCTTTGAGTAATTCATTTGCAGGTTAGCCTTGGAGCATCAAAGATCAAGGATGCTCAAGGATAAATGCAGGCAATAATTCTGAAAACTTGACAAACAACATGTCAAAGATCAAGAGCAACAAGATCTGAATTGCCTCACATTAAGGGGGAGCCTACACTAAGGGGGAGTCATTCATTAAATGTCTATTATTGTTGAACCCCTCGATGGTAAGATTTTTTTTTTAAGGGGAAAGAATGTATGGTAAGATCCTTCCTTTTTGGTTAGTGACAAAAATGGGGAGAATTTGTATCTTCTATGAATTTTCTGCATTTTCTATGCTTCATATAATTGTGTCAGAAAATTCACATAAATTTTGTCATCACCAAAAATGGGGAGATTGTTGAACCACTCTTTATTACCTCATATTTTGGTGCTAACAAAATTTATGATGTAATTTAAATGAATATTTTTTTCATCTATGTCGCATCAATCTCATAGCAAATGCTGAGTCTCACATTGATGCAATATTGGCGCACTAAAATGATAAAATCGTTGTCTAATCTATATACATCGATTTCAGTTCAAGTGTCAAAATTAATAAGCGCTACAATGATTTGGTTTTAATTGATTTTTTAAAGCGCTATAACAATTCGTTTAGTAGCTACAACGCTTTCTTAAGTAGCCTTAAAGATTTGTTAAGAAATCGATCTCACAACGATTCGCTAAGTGCCATAACGATTTGTTAAGAAATCCATCTCAGAACGATTTCTTTTATAGCCACAACGATTTGCCCTCATATTGATTTCGTTCTCATAACGATTGATAAGTTTCAATATCGATTTGGTCTCGTAACGATTTCATAAGTGATCACATCGACTTCATGTAACATCGATTTCCTTTATATTCAGATGTTTTAAATGTTTGGCGCCTAATGAAAAGTCAAAATATCTTCTGACAGATAAGCTGCTTGCTTGTTTCAGAGCTTTGTCAGAAAGGATCTTTGACCTATCAGTTTTAGCATGTTAGAGAAATACAGCAGTGTGCACTGTTATCGTGTAACACTATTTTGTGCTAACACACTGCTCCATGCTCACAGATCTCAAAGACCACCAAAGGTTGATTAAGACAAATGAAAGCAACGGCTAGAACTCCAACGGATCTCTTCAACGGATCCATTCAAAAGCTATTCATATAAAAGATGAAGCATGGCTGAAGAACAAGAAGAGAGCTTTCCTGAAAATCTTTGAAGGAGTGTACATCCAGTGAGCAACCTCAACGCCACATACACTCAAGAAAGAGAGAAAGAGCCTGAGCCAAGAAGAAGCAAGTAAAAGCGTCTCAAGCATTCAAGCCTTCAAGCTTTCTTTTCTCTCTTCATTCTCCCTGTGCTTATTGTAATTCTTGGGGAGAGTTTTTGTTGAGAGTTTTTGGGTAGAGGCCATTCTTGTAGAACTCTCAGCACTGTTCTTTCTTTTAAAAAAAGACACATCAGTCCAGCTGTAGGACTGTATACAGTAGTTAACCCAGCAGGGGTTTGTGTCTAGCAGAACCGCACTGGGGTTTGTACCAGGAGGTTGGCTTCTTTACCTGTAAGAGAAGTGGGCTGCCTTCTTGCCTGGGAAAGAGAAGAAGACCAGCTGGGGTGCTGGGTGTTGTAGTGTCCTTGAGGGGGACTGTACCATTGGTTAGTGAAATCCCAAGAGGTTGCTTGGAGACTGGACGTAGGACTTCCATGTGGGAAGGGCCGAACCAGGATAAATTTCTTGTGTCCTTTGTGTGATTGTTTATTTGCTTTCGCACTGCTGCTCTTCATCACACTAACACTAACAAACTTTCAAGTATTAATTTCTCTGTGTGCTTAAGTTTCTATTTCAGATTTCAGAAAACTTATTCACCCCCCTCTAGGTTAGTTTGCTGCCGTACCAAAAGGGCCAACAAGTGGTATCAGAGCGAGGTTGCGGGTTCGATTCCCCCGGGTGCCGCTGGGGGGGAGTTTGTTGGTTAACTGCCATCGACTCCCTTAGGGAATCGCTGCCACTATGCTGTTATGGGGCAGTATAGTGACATCGGGGCTGGCGACCCAACCCGCCGCAGGGGTAAAACCCTGTGCGAAGCCCCTCATGCCGACCACAACGTTGACGTGGTGCTTTGCGCTTCCGCCTTAAAGATTTGGCTACCGCCTTCACTACCAGCTCGAGCTTTTGGTGCAACGGTAAGGGGCTCGGTCCAACAGGGGCGAAACTCGGAGGTCTACAAGCATTTACATTTTTTTATTTGGCATTAAAATGACGAGTGGGGACTAAAACCCCGAAAATAATGCGAGAAGGGTCGAAGGGCCCGATTGGAGTCGGAGGGACGAATGCCCGGCGTTGGGGCGAGACTCGGGGACTATGAGAATTTACATTTTTTTGGAAATTAAAAATATACATGGGGACTGAAGCCCCGAAAACAGTGAGAGAAGGGTCGAAGGACCCGATTGATCATGGGGAAGAAAGAATGGCAGAAAGGATGAATGCCCTGCGCTGGGGCGAGACTCGGAGGTCTATGAGAATGTACATTTTTTATTCGGAATTAAAAAGATAAGTGGGGGCAAAAGCCCCGAAAATAGTGTGAGAAGGGTCGAAGGGCCCGCTTAAAAATGGAGAGGAGGAAATGGAAGAAAGATTTTGGAGACTCCGGTGGGGCCGGAGGGGTTTGGAGAAGAAGGAGGGCGCGGTGCCCTGAAAGAGGAAGAGAATCCGACGGGGCCGGAGGAGGAAAGGGGAAAAGTGAGCCGCGAGGGGCCGAAAGAAAAGGTGCGTAGCGTGGGGCGCAAAAGGAAAATGTGCCACGTGGGGCACAGGAAGGAGATGTGCCAGGAGAGGCATGGGAAGGAGATGTGCCACGTGGGGCACGAGAAGGAGATGTGCCACGTGGGGCATGAGGTGGAAAGGTGCCGCGAGGGGCACATAATGGATATAAAG